>JAUTBZ010140783.1:0-28210 GCA_032361785.1 Lepetodrilus galriftensis | reverse complement strand
GCATCAATTTGTTGTTGTTGTTGCTGCTGCTGTTGTTGCTGCTGCTGTTGTTGCTGCTGCTGTTGTTGCTGCTGCTGCTGTTGTTGCTGCTGCTGCTGCTGCAGTTGTTGATGCTGGATTTGTTGAGGTTGCTGGTGAATCTGCTGATGTTGGTGATGAAACTGCTGATGCTGTAGACTAGACTGTGAAGCACTGCTTTGTGGCTGCACTCGAGGGGCGTCTCGAGCTGGTACTCTACTATGGGAGATCTGCTCATGATGCCTTCTTACATAGTTCCTCTCAAGAAGATCCCGAATCTCAGACTGACTCAACTTTGACCTTCCTGAGCTCCCTGAATCAGACTCACGTCCCTCCAGTGAATTAGCAGTACTAGAGCCCGAAGATGTCCGTGTATGTTCCACATGTAAACTATTACTCAACGACTTCTGCTTGTTTAGATACGACTGATACACATCGACATCTTTGGACTTTGTTTCTGCTGCTTTCTTACTTGTCCGCCTGGGAAGAGTGGCGTAAATGTCTATGATATTTTCTTGAGATCCGGTGTGCTGAGTGGATGAGAATGAAGACTTTGTGGAGAGATTACTGTCTGTGTGAGAATGAACAATGGAATCATTATGACTAAACTGATCAGAGTGTGAGCGAGACACCCCGGGATGTGAAGTCCGATCGTCCACGAGAGACGCGCTGGTTTGTCTGCAGTGAGAGGAGCTGCTAGAACTGCCCTGTCTGTCGTGGTGAGACACGAGACTGTCACTCTGGAACACTGGTGGCACACTAGACCCTCCTGGGGGGCACCTCTCCACTCTCTCCCTGGAACCACTGATACGACTTGAACCGCCATCTTGACTGGAAGTCTCAGAGTCGCTGTTGTTCACCATCAGCCTGTAAAGGGAGACAACTCTATATTACATCAATACACATTGTGGATTTTTTTTTCTGTGATTTCAACTCAAAGAAATTTACCAACTAGTTAAACTTGCATGATCATAACAGACATTATGAAGGAGAAATACTGGTAATACTACATTGTCTGATGTCATCGTCATCATACCTGCTATTGAGGGCGGGGTCCGACTGTCTGTTCTGTGAGGCCCTGGAACTCATGCTGAGCTGCAGGTTGCGGCACTTCAGGACACACGCGTTGTGCTTCCTCTGTGCATGGACCACAGACTGGTGGGTGATGTTCTTCATGGCCATGCACTCTCGCAGACAACCTGTCAAGGAAAGGACAAGACATTGTAAGTTTGTTTGACAATGAAGTTGGTAAAACTGATATGAATCTTGTACAGTGGCTGACAATGAGACCATGAGGAGTTCTGCAGCTACTTACCAATAGCAGTTTCACAGTAGGTGTAGGCATCTTCCAGCTTGCCGTCCGTCTCGGCCAGAACACACTGGTCCATGAAGTCATCAGACTTCCGACACTGGACAAGGAACGGATCATTCCCAGGAGCCACTGAGAACAACACATTAGCAAATTGAAATTTCATGAATAAAATGAATTAGAGCTTCTGAGAATGACAGAAAATTAATTAAATCATAATTGCTAAGGAATTGATCGTATAAAGGTGTACAGTTCCGTGTCTTACCTTCTCTCTGCACCGCCAGCGTGGTGGGTTCAGCACTCACTGGCACTGGACTGGGAGCAGGGCTAACCGGTCGTCCTTGTCGACAGACCTCCACCGCTGTCTTGACCTCGAGGAAGGAGGCGGGCGAGGCTCGAGGCGATACTCTCAGCGTGTCCTCGAAGCTCCTCTCCTTGATCGAGTGTAGGATCTGGCGGCCGTGTATCGAGTCATGAAGGTGCTTCTGTCCATTCACTGGCTCCGGGGCCTGCTTGCTGGGAGATCCAGTCGAAATCGGGTTCTCTTGCAGATTCTCGGGACTTGGACTGGACTTGTTGCTGAGCGAGCGATCAAACATGTTGTGATGGTGATTATTGATGGAGTTCGGAACTATCATGCCTCTCGACAGGAAGTAGACATTGTAAGGATTTACATTTTCACTTCCTGTAGAACTTGAGCTATTTCGGTCACTGCTTCCGTACCCGGAGTCCTTGTACGACCCTATTGAAATGTTATCTGATGGGATTTCAACACTGAGTGCATGTTTCCCATCAAGATTCCGACTTGCGAGTAGTTTTCCGATCATGCTGTCAGACTCAATACTGCTGCCACTCGTATAGCTGGCGTTGCTGACCGAGGACGCCTGCCTCTTCACGCCCTGGTGCTTCAGGATGTTCTCCACCAAACCGCGGTCAATATATATACCACGGTCGTCAACCAGGTCATCCTTGTTCTTCCTATTCTTCTTCTTTTCACCCGTCTTGGCAGACTTCTTGGATTTGGATTTCTTTACCTCGCCTGTTTTGTTGGACACCTGGCTAGGAGGCGCAGGAGGCGGTCTCTGTGGCTGAGGTGCAGGTGGAGGTCGATGAGGTGGATATCCATCAACGGTGTCCTGTGACGGTTGAGCATCTCGGTTGTACTTCAAGGTGGGCACCACTGGTACCGAGACTGGTATGGGCATGGTCTTCTTGTGGCAAAGCTTATGACCAGCATCCTTGATGTACAGGTTTCCCATTGAACTCTGCCGGTTGAGAGTGTTGTTGTCAAACTCCGGATCTGGTGCTGGTTTTGTGTTCTTCTTTCTAGGAAGAGTTGCCAGCCCGGACTGTACTGGATTGTGTGACATGCTGTCGATGTTCTCGTAGGTGTGCTGTGATGGCTTGGGTCGGATCACGCGATGCTGGTTTGGATGCTGATTGGGACTGGCCATGTCAGAGTTGATGCTGATGGCATCTTCCCCAGTCGGGTACTCGGCAGGAGGAGAGGATGGGATTCCTGTGGGTGAAACCTGGAACCGGATTACGTCACTCCGGACCTTCTTCTGACCTTTCTTGAAGCTCTCCTTCCTCTGGGACTCACTGATCCTCACCACACTCTGAGTCACAGGATTGTTAGCATCAAAGCCATTGAGAGAGGGGCGCCGGTACTGGTCCTTAGTGGACAAAGTGTAGTCATCGTCTTCCTCTGCTCGTTGACTTGGTCCGTCTCCTGATGACTGTCCTCCATACAGGATTGTCTCCCTTTCTGGACGGTACTTGGATCCCTTGACAACAGAGTCTGACTTGGACATTGCAAACAGGAAGCTAGGCTGGCGTTTGTGTTCTCCAATCAAAGATCTGGCAGGTGAGGACTCAGGACCAGGGGTTACGGAACGTCTGCCTGTATCCACATTCTGCTGCCGGTCCGGGTTCGGTGTCCTTGACCTCCGAGCCGGCATGCTCTTAATGCTCTCGTGAGTCCGGTCTAGCCCACTGTCACTATCCTCATATGTAGCTGTAAAGAAATCCAAAAATATAACTTATTAAATGGTCAAGAAAATAATTCAAATATTTTAGATATTCTAGACAGTTTTGGAAGTAAGTAAGGAAATAGAAACAGAATATTGTTAAGAAAGAAATATGATTCAAGATATTCTAGTGAGTTTTAGAAATAAGTATCGAAATAGAAATACTGTTAACAAAGAAATGAATCTACTTACGTGGTGAGAATTTGTATCCATCAGCCATGGTCCTCTTCTTGGGAGCCGTGTCCACGGGTACAGGGCAGGCGGCAGGGTTAGCATACAGCAGCAGCAAGGGCTGGTAGCGTCCTCTCATGCACTTCTCTACCACGTGCTCCCAGCGGGGCCCGATCTGAGAAACAACAGTAACAATGATAAACCCCTCTATACCGCTACTAATTTACCATAGATATTTTCATGATGAAACTTTTAGCATTCATGTGCAACTAATTAGTGATCTCAAAATGTAGACATGTGTAATCAATATATATTTTAAATAACCGAATACAGTAAATTCTAATGATATTCTGTTTGCACTGATCAATGGTTTGATAGATCTGAGGCCAGGACTCCTCTGTGGGGAACTCACCTCTCTGACTGTGGCATCATCGAAGTAGATCCACACCTTCAGCTTAGAGTGGAAGACGAACGTGGAATAGTGCTTGCCGTAGTAACAGACCACGCCCACCAGGTGGAGCTTCGGAAGTACCTTCATGTCAAGCAGAACCGAGTGGAACACCTGCAATGACAGATAATATGTGAGAAATAATGTATCATTATCAATGTGCTGTAGTGTAATAGCAGCTCATTAGATGTCCTGTTTTGTTATCTTGTAGACACTATAGCCATATAACAGGATAAAATGACATTATCTTCTAAATGAAGTACAATATTTCAAGTAAATTTATCACAAATACTTACATCCTGCAACATGATGGTGGTTCCAATGTTTCTTGCAACTTCCGTTGTCATCTCAATGCTAGGATGATCAGAGTCCCATACAAGACCAACACTCACTGAAAAGTAATGTATAAAATGTATTAATAATAATAACATTAATAATAACAATAACAATCTCTAATAATAATAATAATAATAATAATATTAATGTCTGTGACTTTCCATTGAAACTATCCATGATGGATAAGAATACAATATAAGAGTTACTTCCCCTAGAACATGAAGCCAATGAACACTATTGTCAAGGGGAGATCACTGAGTATTCTGGTACTTACCGACATCGGGACAGCTCTTCAAAGTCCTCCTGATCTGGACGCTCTTCCCACAGTTCCCCTGGAGGAAGAAATGACATGGTTCAGAAACTGCAGACGTGTCGACGTTATTACCAGTTCCGTACACTTTATAACCAGAAAACGCAATGACTTCTTTAAATTCATTACTTGAGGCTTACTGTTTTACAAATTGTGATCTCATAGATGTTATTACTGTATACTCACTGGGCAGTCTCGGACATCTCCCATGGCAACAGCGCTTCTAAGTAGAAGACCGAATCTGTCCGGGTGGAGCATATCTCCGTTCTTCTGCATCACTCTGGCTTGAGCCCTGTGAATACATCAACACAGTCTCAATACAGGCCACGTGAATACATCAACACATTCTCAATGGCTAACTCAAATCTCAAATGATGAATTAATCAAAATTAATATGGTGCCAAACAGACTCTAGTTTAAATCACAGATAATTAATGCTTCTGAATCCTGTTCCACAAAACTATTGTAGCGCTGTGAAAGTTGTACCTCCCCTACATTGACATCTAGAGTTACGATTCTCGTAGCGCTATGATCGTTCTGTGGAACGGGGGCCTGAATATCTTGCCATCTTCTGTTGTATAATAGAAATCAAAGTGAAATATTGTTAATAATAATTAATGCATATCTATTCTATTTATGGACCATGGACTTACACAAGAGCGTTCGCGGACACGTAATGCACCATCTCCTGGAAGTTGTGCGGCGTAGAACTGGCGCCACAGGGACAGACCACCTGAAATCGAAAATATAATCGTCATGTAGTTATGACACTTTCTATTATATTTGTGTCTACATTTTCAAAATGGCTTGAATGGAAGAGCTCACTTGTATGTCTTTTTATATGAATACTATTGATACAACTTGATAGAAATAAAAAAAAAAAATACATGAACTTAGTTCTTACAGGTGAGATTATATTTATCATATCTAAGAAGAAATCGTGTATTTAGTAAGTATTTTTCTTAGAGATTAAGGAAGCTACGGTGTAATACACTGTGACTGACATCATAGCAATGCTACAAGATACCAATGGATAGTGATGAATTCAGAATATTACGTATGACAGTCAAAGTTTAGAAGTGATACCTCCTAATATGGTGGTCTCGCATAGGTCAGAACTGGGTGATAAACATACTTAGTCCTGATGATGCACTAATTAGTCTGTTTGTATCTGAAGGAATGTACATACGAGTGTAAACACAACATATCAATGCAGAATGTGTGGAATTTGATCAAAATATGTGAGATATTTCATGCCAGAGCATATTTGACCTTTATCTGCTTCCATAAATTAATATTCATTCTTCAAGCGTGATATAAGTCGGTCTACTGTGACGCGGTATCGGAGCATAGCAAATAGCCCAGGGGAGATAACCTGTCACTCTTATTGATGATAAACCCAATGGCTACTGTCAGATGAGATTGATAGGAGCTAAACAACAAATTACGTTCCACTACCGTAGTTGTTTGTTCCTTCAAAAAAATCACTGGGAGCTATTTTGCATAAAAAATGATGGAGTGTATTTCTAAATGTACAACATTGACCATGTTAATAACGCCCACGACAGGAGAGTTTGAAATGACAGTAATTAAAATTATTATCAAAAATGCTGACTTCACCTATTTAGAAAATATTGTACATGTACTATAATAATATAGGTCTACCTGCCTTACAGGAATAATCAGATGAGCATGTCATAATTAATTTATAATTAATTAATGTTAACGTCCATGTTAAAGACACTGCAGGATGCTATGTAAGTCAGTCGCAGTGATTAACCTAGTACAGATCGAGACGTACTGTCTTAAGGCAGTCATGTGCAACGTACCTGGTCGCAGACAGACATTGCGAACTTCTTGTGGGGCAGACAGTGAGGGGCGGTGCACTCATCCTCATCGTAGTCGTTAGCGATGTGCAGGTGGATACGTCGTAGAATGTTCTCCTGAAAACAAAACATATCTCTTTAATATTTATTATTAATTTTGATTGGTCTATGTACTGTTGATATAAGTGTACGTTATCTGTACATCTCAGGGGTGCAGTGAGCGAGTGATTTCTTGCTTATCATCACTCTGGCAATCTTCCACCCATACATGACAACCCCAGGAGTGTACTTCTCATAGGAAAGCCCTGATGAACACCGAGAATGATGTTGTGTTTATAGCTGGCTGGGGACGGCATACATTGTTTATATTTAATAACTATACAAACAATATTCATCATTAAAGTTAATTATGTCGGTGAGAGAAACTGACAAGTTTGACCTCACAGTGCAGAGCTAACTTGTCAAACAAAGTGAAACTGGTCAAACGGTACACGTACAACTGCGGAGTTTGACAGCCGTGAGACTCGCTGGATGGGTCTCTAACTGACCGTGATGGTGATCGTGTTTACAACATGGCCTCTCTGCCAAGGAATGTGGATAATGGCCACTGTCAATGTTTGGGGTCATGTGACAACCCGTGTACACATCACAGCATCATAGTGGGGGGAACCAGGGTGCAGCCTTCTCATTGTACTTTCACTACAGTAAACATTAACCCTTTAACCATAGAGGCATGTAAAGGCATATCATGTACTTGTATATACGGTGTGGGGTCATCGAACATTAAATCATTATTTTATGTCAAGATTTCATATGGAGAAATCATATTTCAATAAAATTCCTTGAAATACTGGATGTTTCCATGAGAGTATTACCATTGCTCAAAAACAATGTGTATATACTTCTGTTAGAGTTGAAGTGGTCAGGAATGTTTAAAAGCCCCATGTACATACTACTGTCAAAATGTTATTACAATGTGCTACGAAGTAAATGTTGTGATGGTCTGACATGGGTCTGACATGAGTCATACAGGTCCTGCTGTCATACAATTATGTCCTGCTGCATTGTCTCATGCTGCTGGAATCTGCCAACATGGAATACCTTCACAGCCTCGCTGCCAAATACTAGTATACCATCTCACCACCCATAATAATCTCACCATCAATTTTAACCTTAAAATCCATAAAAACCTCACAACCCACTATACCCTCAGCATACCCAGTATGATAATTTTAACCTTAAAATCCATTATGACCTCACAAACAACACAAATAACCTCAGAGTCTATTAATACTTTTCAGCTGGATTGAGAAGTATATTAATATAGCATTGGTTGGGCGTTTACTTCCAGGAAAGCACCGTTTATTCTATTTTCCTAACAAACTGCACATGGCTTTTTTCCTGTCATTATGCAGGATAATCTTTATCTTCCTGTTTTAGGCGTCCTGTAATAATACTTTCTGCGGTGGAAAATGAAATGGACTGCTCCCATTGGTGGACTTTTCTGTGACACCTGCAGAATAGTGCGACTATCTGGTAACAGGCCGTTCACGCCCTACAATGCCGACAATGGAATAATCTCTCAAATCTAGCTTGCATACACAAGTACTAATATTAAATGAATAATATTATTGTTAATTAAATTATATATAAATTTGTTACGTGTTACATAAATATATTTAAATACTACTATCAAATGTCTTGTTATATAATTCTATGCTACATAAACATGTGGGATTATATATGTAAATTTGGTAATTTGTATTAAAACATGTAATTTCATATTAAATATTAAATCTACAGGAAAGTGTACTTATAATACCTTAGGAAAAGCAACCTACCTATTGTCTGTCGAGACGCTGATATACTTGATTAATGATTTATCCCAGGCATTGTGTAAGGCGAGTAATGTAATCTATTTTTATCTGACCTAATAATGAGACAATAGTTTTTTTTTCTAAATTACTTTTCATCCCAGGAAGGATTCATAGTAGAATAATTAATCACCCTCCAATTTACCTGGGGGATGAAATAAGGAATCAATGAATGGCACACTTCCTCGTATCTGAACCAGTCAATCATCCCGTCTACAGGTGATTCTCATTATACCAACACCTAATAGTACTTAGCAGGTGCCCCCCTCATTATTAAATCATCACTCATTAGTTTGTAGAAAAATGAGATTAAAGCTTCGGGTTTGCACAATCACCTTTTAACATGTTTAATGCAAGTAATAAATATAGTACTCTAAATTCAGGAAGTTATATAACAGATGTCCTCTACGAAAACATGAATACAAGGATATTAATGACTAAATAAGATTATTTTTTAAATTATTGATAAAATAAATAGTTATCTAATCATAAGTGACCTTGTATCCCCACCTCACCAAAAAAAAATAATCACTACTTTCTGTTCGTACTTGCTCAACAGGTTCCAAAGCCTGTTAATGTGTTTAACCATGTTAACTGTCAGTGAAATAGGTTAAGCCATCAACTAACTTCTACAAATTCCCATTACAACAAAACCTGACAAAACACATGTCAAACACGGCCAGTATCTCGGACATGCGACATGGACCTCTATCTGGTGCTGTCCACCATATCGCCAACACTCAACTGCTTTTCTAATGACACCATACCAGAAATTTGAAGTAGAAATATTGTAAGTCTTCCAAACCCTCTGCCTGCTGGGTTAGACATAAGCACTGGCATGTCCCATTGCCTCCAGCATGGAATGAGTTAAACATATTTGGATAATTTTGTATTCTAGGTTGAAAAAGAATAATGCTAATAACGGTAAAATGGTGGTTATTTATAGACCAGAAATATTTCCTCCACAGTAATTCGAGTAAACAATAGTTAATTATTTACACATTACACAAACTCGTATTTACCAGTTAAACACTGTTTATACATTTCAGTAACCATGGTAACTTGGCACTCATGGCCGCTCTTCTGTGTAGTATTTATAACTGCTTAATGGTGCTTTACAAATGTATTCTATTTTTATTACTTTTACCAGCAATGGGCGAATGATTTGGAATTTTGCATTATTCAAGATTGCTTCACTAAACACATTTGCGATGGACATACTGTACCAACAAGAAATTAGTTAAATTAAAAAGAAATTCTATGGATAATAATTTTTGGTAAAACTTACAAAGCACTCTGCGGCATCGTCCATGTGTCCGAGTTGGAAGCGCTGCTGGTTGGCGAAAGTTTCTGCAAGAGCTTTCCGTAGAGCATCCGGGTGTAGCGAGGTTTGGTCACTGTACTGGAGTTGGGTGAAGGTCACCTGGAAACAAATCATACATGACAACCTCCAGTCTCACGCGAACATCCTCCGCACAATATCACTATGACCACAAACTGTTTATTCCAGTGGGTTTTTTGTGTTAAAAAAATAATAATTTGTTGCAATAATGGTAACAATATTTTATATTTTCACAAATCATTTCAATTATTTGACCTACCTAAACACACAAATATCTTTTAAATTAAATATTAATTTTTATATACATACCATACAACAATATCAGGTCTCTATAAATAGTGTTCTATAGATAGACTTTCAGTAAGAATTTCAAAGCGAAGAGACACCAAATTATCTGGCATTAATCCTACGTAAATGTCATTCATTAACAATTGAGGTTGTGTACACAGAGGAATGCCTGACATGCAGGTTATCTCAACAGTGGAAATAGCTGTACAATATTTATCACAAAGCTGGGTCTCTAGAGATAGTGTATAAGTTGTTGTTCAAAGAGAGGATTTACAATTAATCACATTTCACAGAACTAAATTAACATTAAAAGAATGAAATCATCAACAATTTATAGAAATAATAATGAGAAAATATATCTGATTTTTTTTAATAAATATTTTCACACAAATAGGAGCTCTCTATGTTGAGTATTATTTAAATTATTAACATGTTTAGAGACATCATGGGCCCATTGCACATTAGTTGTAACTGGGCTCCCACCACAATAGAAAGCATTGACCGTACAATAGTAGCTTATAAGAGCAGTGTGTAACAGGCCCCATCGCTGTAAACTACCGTATGTATAAAATTGCACATTCACTTAGCAGCAAGTTCTTCTACAAAAGCACATTTTTAACATACCAGTAGATATGGTATTAATTTTAATCACTAAGTGAACACTGATAAGGCATAACAACAGATTGCAGGATTTGAGTTGGGATATAGACACGATGGGTGGTTATCTATCATAGAGACCATCACCCAGAAATACTCTATTCAATATTAATAATATAACGCACAATACGAACATTTCACACACACATCAAGGGACTCTTTCATCGCCCTGGTAATAGAGCAGTTTCAGGAACAGTTTCACTATAAAAACCTATTCAGTTGTTATTCGCCTCAACATTGTAGTTATCAGTCCTATTGTAATTTCTGGGTTAATATCCAATTCTAAACATCAATACAACATTAACCCCAATTTCTATACAAGTTTACTGTCAAGTTTACTATGAACCCAGGGCTCCGTCACAACCAGGAGACAGCATCTATCTGTGAGAGGGGTGATGATGCGTCCCAACCAACTGATCCTCTGAATAAACTGTGGCTATTTTAAGCATTTCACCTAACAGTATAGAGATGGATGTGATCCTTTTCGTGATTAAATGGCTTAGAGGACAAATTAAATCATTATGGAAACGCCGGCCATTTCCCTACTGTGTCGATGGCTGTCATTATTTGTGATGAAAGCGGTGACATAAATACACGGAAGCCCTTGGAGTGATGTATCTGACAGTATTGATGGCGTATCTGACAGTATTGATGGCGGTGATGGCAAGTGCTTATTATTTATTGATTTTTACTGTCCCACCTGAAGACTATACTCCGTCCAGCCAGATCAAATATCTGGCTATAGTCATCACACTAGTCGTGCAGGTAATACTGTAATATCTGAGGACAAAGGGTCCTCGAGATCAGACCTCGGTGGTACACGTGACGTGATTTATACAATTCCGAGTCAATACAGTTAAGAGTAACTGCAAATAGCAATGGAGGTGAATTTATCATTGATACTCGAACCCTTCCGGAGTAATAGAAACTGATATTCTATTGGACAAGCGCTGTGCCTGATATATGACTACCTTTATATTTAACAACGATTTCTTGATCATACTGATATGGGGGAAAAATCGATAATATTAGTTTCATAGGCTTGAATTGACAAGCTAGGACCTAACTGTGTGGAGTGAACTCATGGGCTGTGTATTAAAAAACTACATGACACAACTTCCTGATGTGATGTAAAATAGTTTATGAATTGTAAAAAGTGTCCACATCATTGGACACTGCATTGTAGCTCATTACATCTGTATATTTTGATAAAGAATTTGAATTAACCCCAAACGATAAGATTTTGAATGTGATTATTTTTTTAACTGCCCATAGCAGCAGTTCAGACGATTAATTCTCCCCTTGCTGTCAACAGATGTGCCATCTAAACATCATCTACCTGGCTTTCACAGAACTTGCCCAAACATAACTAATAGGGATACAAGTTAATCATTTTGTTAATAAATTATGAGATCAGTATTTATGGTCAATGGATAAAATTAATTAATTAACTATAATACAGGTCACGTTTTCCAATCATAATCTTCAAACTGGTCACCTGTGTACCTCGTCTAATTCCAGCCATTAATTTTGATATTAATTCCCCCATGACCTGTGTTTTCCTACCTGTAGTAACCATCACAACAAGGAAACTCATATCGGAAATAATGCCATAGAAATTGAAAGATGATTCCACTGCATTTAGAAAGTAATTTCTTCCTACTTCCTGAGAGCCGGGTCTGAGAGGCGTCTTTATGAAAGCCCAGCAGGTCTTCCAGGAATAATCAGCCCTGTTCTGGCGATCTGTCTGGAGACAATATCCACGGGCTAAGTACTCGTCCCTGTGGACTTCTACCCATGTCCTCACGTCTATGTGCTCACTCAGGTAGAAAATCACAGCGGCATTAGCGCAAGAAATATAGCATGTTTAGTCATGCATAGCTGAACCCCATGTTAATGAGATTTACATGATAAGTTGTTGTTGTAGCTGTAGCTGAAGCAACAAATGGATATACTAACTGACTAAAAAAATTACGCCTCAGCTCGGTTTCCAGAAAGTAGGAAGAAATTACTTCAGTGGAATTATCTTACAATTTCTATGGCGAATTGACTAAAATACATGGCATTTCAACATTTTACTCTAAATAGTGCAATTATGATAATAAAAGAGCCACTGTATACCTAAATCATCATTACACATTGGCTATTTATTCAACATATTTACACTAACACCTTCGTGGAATGACCGCGCATTTCTTTCTGGTCTCCACCTCATCAGAATTCCTTACTTTCTTCGAAAATAGTTTTCACAATTCCAGAAATATCTTTTCTCCCTGTTTTTAGCTCAACTACTGGGGTAATGGTACGCAAGTATCTCACCTTGAGTGCACAGAAGATGCAGGAGTCGCCCATACACACATGGCCCGTGAGGCAGCGGTAGCTTCTGCGGAACACATCCAAATGCCAGAACACCTGAAACATAGACACTCCTATTGTATCTCACGAAGGGGAGCACGGCTGAAATAAATCGCACACCTCGATCTCACGTCACCCAGACTGATCACTGTCACAATGACAAGCTCTCCTGGTCTTCTCAAATATTTGGCAAGTTTGTGTTTTTTTCTCTTCTCACAGCAGTAGTTAAGTTCCATCTGATTGGAAAACGTGAGAAGATTTCCTGTTTGCCTGAAAACTCTGGACAATTAAGATGCCGCAGGTTTAGCCACATATTAACACTGCCGTAATTAGATGAGCTAGCGAATCTGTTACGTTTTTACGTTAATGAAATAAATCTTTTCTATAGACTCCAGGAAATTGTGAAGGAGTTAATGTTGTTGAAGAGCTATCAATAAATATATGCTGTCCTTTAAAAAGACATGGGTGAAGATGATCTAGTAATTACTCAATCAGCCCCAGACACGTTTCTTATAGAACATTACATGTGGAAACACTGGATGACCTCAGAATGAACTCAAAGCAGATTTTAATCAGGAAATACATGTAGCAGCTCTGATGAAAGACCAATGTTAATAATTAATAGAAATGTACATTTGGGCAATTTCATCATATCAAAGATTCCCATTATTAGAACATTAGAACATAATTGAGGAAGTAACTACTTTGTTACTGAGTAACCATGAATGAAAATAATACAAATGGAAATTATTTTAATATATTTTTATTCCCATTCTGAACGTGTGTAAAGGCATCTTTAGTATACTGGCTATAGTGAAATGTACACTTCATATATTACCAAAATATCTTTATGACTCAATAAATCAATCAAGGCCCACCATGCTAGATACATGTGATGGAAAGTCATCATAAAAACTGTTGTCATGGCTTTAAAACTATTCAATCCCCTTTCTCTATTGTCTTTATAGTCTACAGGAACTACTGACTTAAGAGATGTTCACATGTTGACGGCAATCTACAATAAATGAGGTTATCACAATGGTAAATAGCCCGATACTACTGAAAGCTTGGCGCTATATGTACACAGATACTCTGGCATGTGTAGTATATATCTACTGAGAAGAGAAACAGGTCAGCATGGTCTTTGTCCTGAGGTGTGGTCAGATGGCAAATAGCGGCTATAAGTCAACCTCACCACCGTCTGACTTCCTCCTAACACAGGCCAGCTCTACTTCACACAGTCCCTATGCTAATGCAATATGCTGGAAACACTGAGCCACAATCAAAATGCTAATAAATGTCATACAGAGGCTATGTGGAAACAGTCGCAAGATCCTAATGAATATTCATTTTTTTGGTAGAACATGTTTGAAGTAGTTCGGACAAGGTATTAAATCAAGCTAACATGATAGATGTGTTGAAGTATACAATGTATTGAAGTATACAAAGGTAAATTTATTGATGAATACAAATGCAAATGTATTGAAGTTAGTAACCAAAAATTATTCAAGTTCTGTAACCAAGTCTGGATTTCTTGAGAGGTAAAGAAATGAATTCAGATGAGTTTAAAATTCAATTTATATCAATGATAACTTCGGGTTCTTTTTCGGTTAACCATTGAAACTGAGTTTGCTTTTTTGAGAAATGCAGGTCAAGTTTTTTTACTTAAGTAATTTTACATTTGTTTCAAGAAATCTAGCACAAGAGTTCATTTTAAAAATAAAATCATGAACATTGTCCGTGTGTAACTACCGGTATGTAGAAATAAAATCATCAGTAACCAGGAAAGACTCACATATGAAGGGTAACCATATGAAGTATATAGCACGATAATGTCAGTGTGTACCAGTACGGGACATCACTTGGTAGACAGGTAGAACTCTAGATACATCAAGATCAGCTTCATCATGCTCATGACAACGAGATAGATCGTCTGTCATCATCTCATCACTTAAGAAAACGACATATCTATTTCATGTATAATGTTATCGTGATTATTGATAACTTATGTTTGTCATATTTATGCATATTTTATGTCAAATATAAAAAAATTAAAATGTCAGTCATTTCTACGGTGCATTTGCCTTTTTCCCAATCAAATTATTAATTTTGTCCCTAGTTTGGATATTGCAAGAAATCACAGATTAAACGTGGGTGCTATATTAATCGTGCATCAGGACAGTGATGAATATTGCAGCGGACGACACAGCACCTGTGGCGCCTCTCACCTTAAACAATAGACATTAATTCTTAATATTGATGTCGCCCAGATGTTTCCTGTATGCAAATCTAGCTAATTCATGAAACAAAGCCTCTCCGATACCTGCTTCCTCCATGGCTTTGATATGGTGACCACTTATTGAATTGTGGATGCACTATGGTAATTCTCCATTTACATATTGAGATATCAACAGTTGAACAGTTGAACAGTTCTTGGATTAATGTATATAGAAATGTGAATATACCATTTCATTAACGATGATCCACCTGGAAGCACTTATAAAAACATCAATATTCGCATAAAATGAAACGCCCAGAAACCATGGTACCGGTAACTGGAGAAACAAAACCATATCCGTAATGGTACGGTAACGACTACTCTCTGATCATAATTATTACTTTCAATATCAGTAATTACTTTCAATGTTTTATTGACTAGCATAGCAGCATCTTGACTCGAGTGAAGCGTGGGTAATGCGGCAGATTTACGAATGTACGAGGAAATCCACACCGCGAGCATGCTCCTAAAGCAGACTGGTCGGCACGGCAACAGGACAAACAATGATGCTCTTCAAAGCGGGGCTATTAATAAGGCTATTGATCGCGGAGTGCAGTCCTGCCGCTGCCAGACAAAGCAGCATATTGTTATAGCCTAACGAGCCTCCTTCATCGATTACAGAGTTCAGACTGTCATGACAGGCCCAGACACAGGCCTTTGTTACCTGAGCGTAGCCTCGGCGAGATCTCGTGTGATGTCAGGTGATCGGTGCGATTAAACTGCATACTTAATACTGCCACGATCAGCAGGTAAACTCGAAACTACTGGAAAAATTAAAGATTTAGATAGTATGTTCCTATGCGTGCTGCTGATCTGGGAGTTACAGGTAAAAGTTACCTGTAATCAGCTGCAGAGGTCCCAGGTAACCTGGTAACATAATAGTGTTTGAAGCCAACCTTTTCTTAGCTATAGATTATAACTTATAGAAACAGCCTATAACATCCTTAATTTCATCCAGTCCTCAGGACACTTAAACAATTAACTTCGGGCAATTTACCTTGGACTATATTCGTGCCAATATGTTTACCATGTTTACTGTTTATCCGAACAAACATCAGTCAGTTTGCAATATCACAGGTAATTATTTCTTGAAATAATGGATTCACCTTTCATGTGTATGATATTATTACCCATTTTAATTAATTATTAAACTAACTTTGGATCGCTGTCAAGATTTTACCTGACAATGGGGAAGTCAGTGATCTGGTCTTGTCACGATCAATCATTGAGCAAACAGATTGATCGTGTTTTACGTCAACGAGAAGCTACGGGGACATGCACAAATGATTATGCTTGTGTATTTCTCCTGGTATACTAGTATTAACACTAATAATAAAGAATGGTGTTGTTCAGCATTATCCTTATTTAGCACTGTACTGCACTATATGGCAGCTACAGTGCAACATGCATTACTTAGCCTCCAAGGGATTCATATCTTTCTCGATTTCAAAAAGAAAGCTGATTTGACCTTGACACCAATAACAATTGAATAGGACAAGGAAAGTAGTACCAGATTGGATTATAACTGGCTGATGGTATTGAACTTCAATGACAGGGATATCCAGAGGTGTGACAGGAAATGAATCATAACTGGCCTGATTCAAAGTTACACTTTGTTTGACCATATGACATGTGAAAGTAGTCCACACAGGAAATGATATTGTGTGGCCAAACCATTTAAACACTTGTTTTAAGGAGTTCTGGTTACCAGCTGGTTACCATTTCCTCTGTAGTTCAAAATAGGACAATGTCATCTAGTTCAAAGAGGGTCAACTACGCATATGATTTATAAAAATGGGTATGAAACTAAAATATCTTATTGCATTTACAAATAGATAAACTACACTAAGCGGTACTAGTAATGATTAAAACATATTTTTATTCAAAAGCAAATGAATAAGGATTTGTAATCAAGCTGTTAAGCTTATTTTAATACTGCTCCAATTATATGTGGTATATATGCAAAGTCTGAATACTGGTTTAAAATAAGTGCTGTTTTAATCCTTATAGAATAACCTATCTAACATGTCAAAGAAAACAAATGCCTTACTTACAAAATTTCAAGTATGAGATTTTATTCCAAATTGAACAGTCAATTTGACTAAACCTACTACAGGTACGTACAGTTTTCAGATAATTTTGAAGTAATATGCAAATGTTTGTGTTACCATGAAAATATTTCACTTCCAATGTTCAACAGATGGGAAATGCGGACAATATACCATGAATACTGTAGTTCCAAATACTACTAGAAACCTTCAAGTTTGTGAACAACAATCGCCTGACACAGTAGGTAGACCAGTGGAGTGGGCACTGAAGTGGAACAGGTGCCAGGTTACCATGGTTACTTTAGACCCAGGGCTAATCCAAAATGGCTGTCATGGTCTGCCGATTCAATTAGCTAAAGAAGTATTTGTGAAGGGTTGGTGAACCGGTTGTGATGTAATGTGGCCATTCAGTCAGAAATAGTGTCACAGTTAACTCCACTTGGAAGACGGCCTTACAATGACGACCAGCTCCTATCCACGTAACTAGCGTGCTGGAATTCTATGAGATAAATCCTTACATACTAGATAGAAAACTATCAGACTTGTGTTAAACCATGGGTGGCCAATATGTATTAACAGATATTAATATAATAATAATAATATTCCATGCTAATATTATAATAAGTATATACCATGCTAATACTAATAATTATATTCCATTATCCAAATTAATTATGCCCAATTCATTAAAATTTAAAGGCAATGTAATTAATGTTTTGTAAGATCATAGATCACAATCAAGTGAAGGTAGTGTCAAATTAAAACCTGTAACAAACTGTAAATGAGTGACAGTAATTGGATTGAATTGGTGTCAAGCACATGTCACAGGTAAACCATCCATCATTCATTTCACTTGACTAGCCTTAAGATTAGTTTGCCACCTAAACACAAGATTAATGTTCAACGAACTGCTTGATTGCATCTTCCAACACTTAATTATCAAGTTTATATAAAAAAAGCCCTTTAATTAGAATATCTGATACTCCTACTAGAGAAAAGCCTTAAATAAATGAAAACAGGACTTGAAATGTGATCCGATTGTTGGCCGATGGAAATCCACCCAGAATTAGCACAATATGCGCCCTGTTCGCAGGTACACAAAGTCGGACGTTGTCATTATAATGTCAATGGCGCTGGCAATTACTAGCAAGGTCTGGACGAGTGGTGTTTTCAATCAAACAGTGAAAGGTAACAATATACAGGTAAATGACGAGGAACAGGTACAAGAGGCCCACGTGTGATCCACAATAAGTAGATTTCCTTTCAAATAACTCCCATCCCACCCGAGTGTCGCACAATGGACCAAGGGGAGACAACTGAAACCTGAATCCAATAGCCCAGGGCCATCGTAAATAGCAGGTGCTTGGTCAGTTAGCTTTATACTGCATCCCGGGACGGCCTGAGGGCTAATGCTATTCATGGTTTAAGACTGGCATGGAAGACCAGGGTCCAGGCAAGCTTAGAAATGCAAAGGAAAGTCATGTGGCATGTGATTAGTTTTCTCTGGGGATTATTATTGGACCTACACAAAGCCTGATGTTATATAAATATTTTCACAAACTTGAAGCATAGTGGGATAAAATTAATTACTTTCATACCCCAATTTTCTGTGAAGATATTTTCACTACTCTATGAAAATGTTTTTCTATTAATATCAGGTGTGTACAAGAATGTATAAAAGTTAGTACAAGGAAGTTGTCCATACCTATTCTTACTTTTAGCAATATATTATTATATTATATTATTATATATCCTAGAGTGCCTATGACACATTTCATCTATTACACAAATGATATACCGGTAGAGCATGACCTATTGCAAGTAATCATGGTAATTAATCCCATTGCATTCAATACTCTTGGATTAAACTTCAAGGAGTTCTCCCCACCATATCATGCCAAGATGCCAGGACTTCACTTGAGTATTAAAGTCTTAAAGATTATTCCACGTCTTTGTAGGTTAACAAAGACCAGACTTGACACATGGGTTCAGGAGACGGGTTCAGGAGACGCTCAGGGCAATAAGGGGCTGGTGATAAGCTATTGCATTGTAGCTGTCTCACCTTTCCCATTGTTACTGTATGTAATGATTCATAACAGTGGCTGCTAACATGCATACATCATAACCAATTGTGAAGAAATGTGTTAACAAATTCCACTTAGACTGAGAGAGCATTTCTCACTGCAGAATACGATCGCCATGATCAGAGGGTAAAACAATGGAGGAATTGCTAAAGATAGCATTGCTTCAAATTTGAGGGCCATTGATGAAAGGTAACAATGGTCAATTGCTTAGCCATCTGCCTATAGTCTCTACCTGCCAGATTTAACTGTCCGGAGCAGTAGCTTTTGTACCTGTGAATTAATCAGGATATGGTCTGTCCAGGTAAACGACTGTCTGACCATAGTGGACACGTCTGACCCGAGTGGGCACGCGGGTGTGGCCATTGTGGGTGTGGACACAGTGGAGTGACCACAGCAGACCCACAATCTCAGACCGGGTCATTCAGTGGACAACTGCAGGACATAAGCCGATGACACGGGTGGACGGGAACAATGGCACAAAGACCTTGCAGAGATTTGCACCAGTCAGAAGAGCCGAGAGATGTGCAATCCCTAGTTTACCTCCAGTGTCCCCGACCATCTCCGCTACGACCATCGGCTACGGTTAAACATCCTGGTTCAACTATGTCCACCGGCAATATTTATTTCTGATAAACATTAAACATCACTTCATCCGTGAAGACATGCATAACTTTAGACTGAAAAATAATGCAAATGTAATAATTCTTAATGTAACTTCACTGCAAATATTTCTGATTTGAATTATGACCAATGAAGCTTAGATGCTAGAATTCATAAACTTTCACCAAGCTCCTTACAGGGACTGTTGACAGTCACACAGATATGGAATCTGGAGAGGGACTGAGGAAAGATGACATGTTGAGTTGTGACACCTGTGACCAGCCATTGATGGCAGCTGGACACAATGACGACAAACAAACATGGCCGCTGACATGCAAATATGACCAACGACAAGCGTGAGGCAAGTCTGGACGTCAAGATTCAGAAGTAACAGGTGCCTCGCCCTGAAGAAGTGTCACCACGGGTCAGAGGTTAATGTACAGACTGATGTACGAGGAATTAGTCGCTTGTCACGAGACATCCGCTAACAACACTGCTAGCAACACCCTGCACTAACATCATGTTTTATAATTAGATACTACAGTATTTTCAGCCATTTAGTCTCTAAAATAGTCACTTGGAATAATTAGGAAGAGATTATGATAGGATCACAATTTTGGAACAGATTTATCATGTTTATTACATTTGAATTTGTTAAATGTAATTATTTTCGAAATAATATTTTTCTTATACCGTATACCATGTATGTCAAAAAGAAACAAACAGGCATTAGAAATAAACAGTGTTAAGTGCCTAGGGCAAGACTTATAGCTCTTGAACATTCCAAGGCAGCATAGGGAAATAACAATTGATTCATTCTTTAAGCCATAAATTAAACTAACAATGATTATAGAAATGCCCTGTTATTAATTCGGTCAACTGAACATAATCGCCATTGTCCAAACCGTTGGTCCTTTCATTAAGACAATTAACCACTTGACAATGCTTAAAACCCCAAAGTCAAATATTATATTGAATGACTCTTACAGTGCTAAGATTCATCCCCGTAGAGCAATCGTTGAAAGGGAGCTTGGGTTGCGTGTCGTAAATGTGTGTCATTATCTCGTTCTCTCCGCGTACAGTCCATTATGTGATCTCCACTACGGTAGGGAGTATCCAGTTTTGGCAGTACTACCTGTAATCACTGGTCTTTGTGATGTCATGACGACCCTGTGAGCACGCCATCTGGTGGGTGGGTAGCTAACAACACAACTCTTTCAAATAGGTTCATATACATTTTTAAACACCAGCGTAATTGTGCTACTCTAAGGTGTGTTTTTTCTTTAATTGCTGTGTAAGGTTATTTGCAATTGCTGTTTGGTTTCCTATTTCACCATTAGACCAAATAAAATGGGTGTTTGTCTGTGTACTGTATCGCAATGAGCAACAAACATAACAGTAACACATTTATTAATAGCAACTTGATAGTATTTGAAGATAATGATATAGGTCATGAATATTTATTTTTTTTCAAAATCTCAGTAAGTTAAAAATACATTTCAATATGTGTGTACAAACATTTCTTTCTTTTTCAACACTCTGCAGACACAGATTCCTAGATATCACTTGAGAACATAACGATGTACATACTAAATCACAACTTCCTGTGTTGAGTCTGTACCTACTCTAGACTAAGACCGCCTGAGTCCGTCCTGATTGATGGTGGATGGAAGAACATGAAGCTGCCCCCTGGGATCTAACCACTTGGGTGTTTAACATGAATAATTAACATGATGAAAGGTGCATCATCTGTGTGCATTAACCGTGAGCCGTGCATCAATAATACACAGAGGAGGTTTGTATCAGTTTCAGTGGCGGTCTGTATCAGTGCATGGTCATATACACTGTCTTCTCTCATACTTAGTGATACCTTGTAACAAGGAAAACAATCAGTTGACTTTGTGACATTTGTAACACAATCAGGTGATCATTGTACACTGCCTTGCTTGTATTATATTCCCAGAAGATTAAAATTATCAGATACAAATTAATTATTTAATGGGTTTGTATTTTGTACAATATCTTGTTATATCAAGTCATTGACAACAATGAATATATGTTATTTCTATTATTTCATGATTTGTATTCTGATTCAACTTATTTTCCAAACTTCATAGAAACATGTGTTTCTTTACAAAGAATACCATCACATTAAAATGATTAAACAATATACTACAATCAATATGAATATTCATCCTGACTACTACAGGACATGTGACATGTACAACGCGTGTAATCATCAGATACTACTAACTAACAGTGAAACTGTTCATCCTGTTTGCTGTACCTGGCCACGATGGCCACTTACATCTGTACATTGCATGTCTGCCTACATCAAACCAAAAGACTGCATTAACTACAGCACAGGGAGGACTATTTAGACTTTATGGGCCCTCAATGACCAACAAATAGATTTACACATATCATATTATGGTCATTAACAGCAGTATCAGCCCTGTGGGAGGCCGGGACTGAGTCATAGAGAGTAACAACTAGGATTTCAAATGGAGAGTGATAATAGTTAGAATTGGATATGGTCAATTATAGCCTAGTCAGGATTGGATATGGTGAATTATCACCTAGAACCTAGTCAGAATTGGATACAGTAAATTATAGTCCAGTCAGAATTGGATATGGTGAATTATAACCTAGTCAGGATTGGATATGGTGAATTATAACTTAGTCAGGATTGGATATGGTGAATTATAAACTACTCAAGATTGGATACAGTCAGGATTGGACATGGTGAATTATAACCTAGTCAGGATTGGATACGGTGAACTATAAGCTAGGATTGTATACGTGGAAGTAACACACATCCTGGCCCAGCACAACAAACCAGAGTTTAGCAGTGAATTACCTGACATGATACTGATAGTGTGACACTCGGGCCAGTCTAGGGCAAGGGGGTGATAACCTCGGTAATTGGCAGGGAACATATCACCTTCAGGTTATCAGGAATGTTATCAGTTATAGAACCTCTTGCTCGAGAGGGAAAGTCTCAAATCTCTATTGGCCATGGATGGTCCTGTATGGAAGTGTTTCCACATTCTTAAGTGGAACTCATTATACCTATGAGAATGTTACCTTTTGGTGACATAGAGCATATTCATAAAAAAAGGGAGTATGTAAATATGGTCTATAAAATACCAATCACATGAAGATGATCAAAGTCAAATGAGTTTTTACACACACTATTGATTGGTTTGCAACTTGTACGTCATATACACCTCTAAACACTTGTACATCTGTTGCCAGATCACCAGCTGCTGTTACACAGAGCTGATCAATGAATTCAAATCTACAGTCCACCAACGGCAGACTCACAGTCGCACAACTTCTTTGATTACTGTAGTACGCGTCCCTGACATATACGAGCTACGATGACTACTACCCACAGACACATGGAGGTCTATCTCAGGGGGTATCTCTGATCTCTGGTTTATGTCTGTCTCCTCTGCCTGGAGAGCTCTGGGGGCAAACAATGTCTTTAATTACCCATTGTCTCCAGGGCCAGCCAGAACAATGGAGCAGCTCCTTGACATAAGTGTCCAGGGCAGGTAACTCAGATGGCATCAGTATGCCAGGCTGTCATGGCTACACAAGTGTTAGAAATACGCTCTGATACATTAACCCTTGATATCTGCCGTACAAGTGACCTTTATTCCACAGAGCAGTGATTGTGCTCCATGCAGCAGGGAAGTGGTTAATAGGAACATAAATAACTTTAATATAAAATCATAAACATGGTAACTGTAAGATATTTTTTTATGAAAGCATTTGTTCAAATGAATAATTTAATATTAGTTTAGTCTATGTAGTTTTCAGGAAATGTGTCTAGAAAGACATACCGGTATATAAGAATTCTACAGGATGTCCTGGTTCTATGACTCATGCAACACCTACACACATACCTGGTACACACGGCATAGACAGTGTACATGGTGTAGTCATCATGTTCAGAGAGCATCAACAAGTTAAACTTTTAAAATTAGAAACTTTAAGAGATTTAACCAAAAATATAACATGTTACGTATAATGGATTTGATCTGTTCAAGCAGCAAGCAAACAAACATTAAAATGTTGATCTGGTAATGGTCTGTTAAATACAAGCCAACGTTATTGATTGGACAATGTGACAAGGTGACCCAGACGCTGTGACCTGACAAGATGGTCATGATGATAGCGTCATCAATGTTGTCAGTATATTTCATAACAGAGTGGGCTGAAGGCAGTATAGACTAACCAGTCTCACAGGGCGAACATAAACCAAGCGTATATTATTAGTAATCAAACAGATTTGTATTACAATAACATAAAAGTTTACACCGAGAAGCTAATGCTGATGTTCACAGACTTGCTTAACTGTATGGTGGATCTCTTCAACAGGAATAGTTGGGTGATAACAACAGACACATACCAAGCATACAACCAAAATATATTGGGAAAAATATTCAATATTTAATTTTCCTGACATATTCTATGAACGAGCAAGATTAAACCAAGTTTTTCTCTAATTTTACCACTTTTGCAGTAAATATAAAACCATGGCGCTGCAGGACGGCCATTGAGGGAACTGTGTGATGTTGGTGGACTTCATCCTAGCTTTACTATGTCAACGTGTAAAGCCAGCGTGTAAAGCCACCGGGTCGAAGTCAGCCGTCTATAAATATTAACTCTGGCCTTCGATGAAGGACCACCATCAAACCAAAACAATATCCAGCAGACACAAGCTATAACCATCCTTATTCCCCAAAATATCAAAGGAGAAAATTTACTCATGGAATAACCGCCTCAAACTCATACTTAAACAAAGACAAAAGTTTCCTTGGTCGATATCAAAACAGACATTTACAAAGAGAAAATACGAACAATTTGAAAATAGATCAAATATGCAACACATCGCTGGTTAGGTTACTATAGTTATATTAGGATTATATGGACATTTCCACTGTAAAAATGGTTACCATGGTTAAAATGTAAAATACAAAACTTCACAATAGAAACTTATTCCACATATCTTACAGATTATAATAAAATTATTGTAAACGTATTAAAGTTAACATAATATTACAAACAAATATCTGTTGAAATAAATATGTATAAAATACATCATAAAGGGTGATAACTCTTACCTGCACTGCACTGTTAAGGAAACAGTTATTTTCTCCGGGTGCATTCCGTAAGCCCTTGGTTTTAGAGAATGCGATACTGTTATGTCGGTCCCATGTGTCATAGTACGGATTCGGGCAATTTGCAGGGAGATAACTCTCCAAATCGTCTGGACAGATGGTAGACATTTTGGACCAGTTTTCTTACGTCAGATCCATAACGAAACCTACAACATGAAAATACAAAATAAAAATAAGATTGCTGAAAATATGTAAATTATTTGGATGAAACATTGAAAAACACACAGATATAGTAATTGATAGTTTAATCATCATCACTTTAAAATACTTTCAGAAGTTTAATTTATCCAACAGGACAAAATAAACCCTGAATTTTACTTGGTTTTAGTAAATATGAAAACATAGGCTTTAATAAAAAACAACAACAGAAAATATGTCAAGTTTGCATATTTAAATAATTTCTATTGGCACGTCAAGCAAGTTTCTATAGTACTCTGTGTCACAAGTCCTATGATGAACAACCTCTTATCAAAGGTGGAAATTAATAGACCATTAATAACTAGAGCATTACATGTGAAAGTCGGGGTATTAGTGTAAATTGTGTTTTTGTGCCACCCCACACAGGCCGGGGGGGTACAGAAGGACAATGCTAGAGCCTAGATGTTCTGATCATAGAGATAGTAGCCTGGAAACACCATCCCTACCCTGTGTTGAATCAATATCATTAATATGGATCCATTTATCATACAAGGGAAATCACGCAGTATCCACATCACAATTTATATATTTTGCTGACATATCTCGATAACTTTAATGTTTGTACTTCTTTAATAAAATGGAATAGTTTGTATAATATTGATTAATAAAAGAAATAAAGAGTAAACGCCCGTTCAGACATAACGCGGCTCCTGCTGAGTTTTCGCCCCAATGAATCACTCTTTATACATGTTATACAAGAAAGATGAACTGTGTTTACACTGAAACGGCACAGTAAACCATTCTACAGTCCAGAAAAACAATGGAAAAGCGTGTGTTTAGCCAGTAGTGCTGCTGCACGCGTTAGGTCTGAACGAGCATTAAGTCACGTCATAACATCTTACATTGGAAGGAGTTTTATAGAAAGATGTTTCTTTCATGTAAGCCATGGTACTCAACTGTTGAATGTACAAAAATAAAAATTAAAATCATCAAAGTTTCTTTGAAAATATTTTGTTTTACTTTACTCAAATGCATGCAATTATTATGATTCCGCCTGTCAACAGTGACATAGCAAATCAGACAATTGGCACGAGACGTTAAGAGCTCTATAGGCTGGCTTATCTAAATACGACCCGGCTGCGCTTACTGCGTAACCAGGTAGAAGAATACTCTGCCGAAAATAGGATCCTGCCACGATACAAGTCAAGTCATGCACATCAGCCACCCGTGTATAAATCACTAGAGCAAAACTTGAAAACATTAAGAAAGTTACTGTGAGCAACGAACCATTTACACATAAATTAACGGCTTCTGAGTGGAAGACGCTCCATCATGCCAGAGAGTGACGCGCTGTCAACATATCGCTGACAGCGTAGTAAAGTGACAAGCCAGTACGGACTGTCGACCACGCGTGCTATACCACACACGTCCAAACACGCGCCGTGCCTGGACGAACCTCAATACCTATACACAACTACGACAGTATTACATTAACCTCAATATACCTTTAAAGCGTATCTGCAATATTGGTTTTAAATAGCACTGTACTGTATGGCACAACAGTTGTGTTAGCTGTAAACATTCCTAACTCTGCCGGTACGTGGGTAGGAGTGCTCAAAGAACACAATATAAGTCGTACTTTCCTTTATCATGCTTATTGACACTGACAGCATACGCCTCTCATCGGAAAATATCAACATTTATCCTGAAGTCTTTCATCATTTCTGTCTATTCATGTAGGAATGTACCTGTTTTCAACTTCTAGGAATTAATAATAGTGGGCTCTATAGGTTATTTATCACTAATGTGCATCTTTCCATAGCAAAGTGGGCCTACAAGACATGTCAAAAAGTGCTTGAACTTGTCGGAGCCGTTTATTTTATTATCAGAATAATTCATTTCAATGTGAAAGGAGAAACGTGTGCAGGGTACGCATTAAGAACCTTGGAAAACATGTTAGATGGCCTTAGGTCCAGGTTCCCTACTTGATGTTTGCAGATGTTGGGATATGTTCCACCCACCACTGTTACTGTGTAAACAACCCGATGACAGGTCAGAGGTCAGGGATTGCATGTCCGTGTTACATGTGACACAACCTTTGAAGAGATTGCAAGGTTACAATGGTTACAGTCACATTTCTCACCATCATCACCAACTAGGAAAACTTCAAAAGTGCAAATCCTTCTCCATGAACCAATCACACCCCCCACCCCCCAATGTATGCATACACAAGAACATGTAATAGATTAATAAAACTGTTAATTTTCATTTTAAAAGACCTTAAGAATGTGCAAAGTCAAGTAATTTTGTTCAACATGTTTCAATTGATGTAATTTCATCACTTGATATTCAACATGTACAACATACCATTGTACAAACACGTGATATATGATACATGTACAGTGGAATGTCCAGTGAATGTACGAGAGGTTTACCATGTTTACTGCGAGTTAATAACTAATTTGTACCTGTGTGACCGTGGGCAGAGAGTAATCCTACAGATAACATGGATAACTGACGTGACACTTTAATGACCAGCAGATTCCAGGTGTATGATGTGTAATGGATATCATGAGATATAGCCTACAGTTATCATGGTTATCTATACCATCCATATATTCACTGGGGTAATGTATTCTGCTGATGTTCAGATAACACAGTAGTGGGGCAGATATGTAACAAAAAACACATGAATTGTGCATTTTGTGATAAAAGCATGAAATTTTGCACAATGATAGAAAAACATATTCTAAGAATATTTAGGGTGGGAGCCAAGCTGAAAAATTCCTATTATTGCTGCCATTTTGATTTCCAAAATGGCCGCCACTGTTTATATGTATCTTGACTTCCTAGTCATATTAGAAGGTCTATTTTATTGTAGATTTATTTTTCTGGGTCAAACAGTT
>JAUTBZ010140772.1:0-12841 GCA_032361785.1 Lepetodrilus galriftensis | reverse complement strand
ATGCAAATAGTGGATATGAACTACATACACCTATTCAATAGAAGGTAATGGCATGATGAAAAACATCCTTGACCATTTTAAATTATCATTACAAAAAAATGTAATCTTGAATATTTAAGGGGATCACTGTGACCCCTTTGACCCCCCTGGCTACAGCACTTAAATGGATAAACTGAAGAACAAATAGGATTTAACAGAATCCACCGAATTGAGGCCAGAAAAAGTCGCTACAATTCAATATGACCTGTCAAAGAAACATGATGGAAAGACCTGGGAAAGAAACATCATGGAAAGACCTGGGAAAGAAACATGATGGAAAGACCTGGGAAAGAAACATCATGGAAAGACCTGGGAAAGAAACATCATGGAAAGACATGGGAAAGAAACATCATGGAAAGACCTGGGAAAGACCTGGGAAAGAGCTGAAAGGGAAGGACTTCATGATATTCGAAGAGTTTCCCGGGGAAGTTAGCGAGTACAGGAGTGTTCCCTGTCCACTCCAGGTCGAGGCCAGGGAGATCTAGCGTGCTTACAGAGTGTATAGTAGACAGACAGATGATGTATACATCGACAATGTCCGGCAATAAGTTGATCCCACCCCACAACACCCTTCTCCATCCACCCCACCCCACAACACCCTTCGCCACCAATCCCAGCAGAAATAGTTTACGTGGACATATCTCCCTAGAAAGTGACACTAATGTATTTATGCGAAATGACTCGGATTGAGAACGGGTTTTGCAGTGAAAAGACTCATAATATAATATAACCATTATGCACGCACAGTCGTCATGTGAGTCGTTAGCTCTGAAGTATCCCCCACACAGTCGTTAGCTCTATTATGAGTACAATTTAGGTATACATTCACAGTCGTTAGCTCTAGTCGTTTCGTTCTGTCACAACATCGTAAGAACGTACACTGCCTGGAGCGCCATCCTACATGTTGTACGCTGTATCCTACAGGCTTTACACGACGCGTAATTTCCTCTCCCTACAGTAAAGACATGCTCTCTTGCATATTTTAATGATCATGTATACTTTATCGTTAATATTATGTATATAAAATCAACGTAGAGAAAACCCGTCAAGCTATGGGTGGTTAATTTGATTGTGTTCGGTAATTTAAAAACAGACGTTGCTGGATTTACGTAGCTATGGGGAGTGAGGCAGTCAGACCTGTTTAAATATCAACACAGACTCTCACCGCCAGCGTGTACACCGTGCACTGCAAGTTAGTCTGTTAACAAAGTATGTATTTGACACATTGACTACCTACAAGAAGTAGGCCTACATGCCTAATACACGTTATGTCCGTTACCCAACGGCATGACTCGCGTGCAGAGACAGACGCCAGGGAGAAGTACCAGGAAGAGGGTACCAGTGAGAGGGTACCAGTCAAAGGGTACCAGTCAGATGGTACCAGTGAGATATGTGAACAGAGCGAGTTAGTACTGTACCTTGTAGGGCGGTGTCATCCATTAGTGAAGTGGTATCAACTCTCTCTGAAGGTGTAAAAGTCCAGTAAGTTCAGGTAGCTTGCCTCACTAGGCCTACACAGGTCAACAGCGAGGTGGAGATCACAAGAAAGAAAGTGTGTATACAAGGGATGGTAGTTAATAACTCAACCAACCGTGACGTTGGCGACCCTCTCCCGGAGTTACTAGCGGAACTTTATACTAGACTGGATCTAGTCTCCTCTGACTTGGTCGCTGACTCTCTGAACTGAACTGAACTGAACTGAACTACTTTTATTCTCCCAACAGCGAATATTGTATTAAGCTCAGCAAACAACTGAATCTCCATGACATTTGAGTTTGCAATGAATCACTGCAGATAGTTAGTGTAAAAGTAAAACAGCGCACATTTCATCTCGGTAAGGATAGCATTTTAATGGTTCGGATAATAACGACAGGGGAAACAAGTTGAGAACTTATTGTTTATTTATAATTAAGACAGACTGTTGTGTGGTGTGCTGAGTAGGAGCAACAGAAGACAGCTGACCAGACTACGCTGTGGAGTACTGCCCTTACAGGTACGCTGTGGAGTACTGCCCTTACAGGTAGACACAGACAGCTTCAACATACGACCCACACTTAGTCCTGATAGACGTGGCCAATTCTGTGATCAGATAGAAGATGAACTGCATTTCCTTTCACACTGCCCTTTCTACGACGACCTAAGATATAACTTATTATAGTAAGCCAGTTCCAACCTAATACTACGAATATACGTCGTCTCCAAACAGTCATGACATCTCCAAACAGCCATGACATCTCCAAACAGTCATGACATCTACAAACAGTCATGACATCTACAAACAGTCATGACATCTACAAACAGCTATGACATCTACAAACAGTCATGACATCTACAAACAGTCATGACATCTACAAACAGTCATGACATCTACAAACAGTCATGACATCTACAAACAGTTATGACATCTACAAACAGTCATGTCATCTACAAACAGCCATGACATCTACAAACAGCCATGACATCTACAAACAACCATGACATCTCCAAACAGTCATGACATCTACAAACAGTCATGACATCTACAAACAGCTATGACATCTACAAACAGTCATGACATCTCCAAACAGCCATGACATCTACAAACAGTCATGACATCTACAAGCTCCCACGTTGTTTCAGGTTATACAACTATTAATTCCATAGTTGTATTTAATGTATACTGTATTTTACAATGCGTTGGCACATATCGGATTATTTGCCTTTTTATGCTATAGTATTATTTGTGTCTGCTTTGTATATCAATTAATTGTTACGTAAAATACAAAATTAGACTATGTATATATATATATATATGACATCTATAAACACTCATGACATCTCCAAACATTCATGACATCTCCAAACAGTCATGACATCTACAAACATTCATGACATCTCCAAACAGTCATGACATCTATATATGTTGTCAGTTGTGCACATGCACATCCGCTGCATAGATGATAGTGTATGTGGATTGGAATGAGATCGTATGAGATGTAGTGTAGCATGTGGATTGGAATGAGATCGTATGAGATGTAGTTAATAAAAGTGCTTTGAAAGTAGATCACATCCCCGGGCATATTTTACGTTGACTTCATTAATAATATACATGTATATATGATAAACTTTAGAAGCATTAATAAAATAATGTCGATAGTTATTTGTACGGTTCACTGTGGCGGTATGCAGTCAACACCAAAGTCAACAATTCTATAATACTCAAAAAATATATAAAAACTCATAGAGGATTTTATGAGATTGAATTAACTAAGAATAGTTTGAACGAATAGAAAGACACGCGAGGAGCGTACAGGCATACTTACCGATGACAGTGTAAGTGGCTTCAACACATGAATACTCCATTAATGTGAACAACTGTCAGACACGGTTTGGCCACCATACCATTGATATTTAGACTTTCCTGGCAACTCATGTCCGTGGAGACATTGATACTTCAAAGACGAATGCCAGTAGTTGTAACGTCTACAAGTGAATCTTCTATTGACTTGATTTCTGACTACTTGTGGTGTAAGGCCATGGAAGAACGTGTACATTGTTATTGTGAAGGCGTCTTACCATAAAACATAATGCATATGATAGCGTCTGGTATTATCTTACCATCAAACGCAATGCATATGATAGCGTATGGTATTACCTTACCATCAAACGCAATGCATATGATGTCTGGTATTACCTTACCATCAAACGTAATGCATATGATAGCGTCTGGTATTACCTTACCATCAAACGTAATGCATATATGATAGCGTCTGGTATTACCTTACCATCAAACGTAATGTATATTATAGCGTCTGGTATTACCTTACCATCAAACGTAATGCATATAATAGCGTATGGTATTACCTTACCATCAAACGCAATGCATATGATAGTGTCTGATATTACCTTACCATCAAACATAGTGCATATGATAGCGTCTGGTATTATCTTACCATCAAACGTAATGCATATGATAGTGTCTGGTATTACCTTACTATCAAAAGAGTTACCGAAGGTTATAGCACTATGGACTTAATTCTGCAGCCTGCAGAACGAGCTGCGGAAAGCGGAGAACTATCGCGAGCTGCAGGTTGATAGGGAAGTCGTCTGGATCCATGTGCAAAATGCAATGTGTGCTTCCTGGGTAACTCTTCTGTGAATTAAAATTACATTTTTGTTTAAAACTAGTATTTTTGTATGGTTGTTATCCATTTGTATTGTGTTTATTTGTCGTAGTAATAGCAGAGAGCTAACGTTCTTTGTCATCCAAATCTCAGAGTTTAAATAAAGATGTTTCTTCTACTTCTTCAAGCGGTTCATACAAAAGTTTGCACATCGGTTTTTACGTTCATACCTCGATGAACGCAACAAACATTCCAGTCAATCCTTATAAATAAATAACATAACAAATTGGTGGGGAATTACTTGATTCAATAGTGTGACATACTGCATCAATGATTTTAGTCTACATTTTAGAAGCGGCGCATTGATATTTTGCCGACATCAAGTATATATGACGTCATATATAACGTGACGTCACAATGCTACCTAAGACATTTTGTTCATCATAGTATGAATGCACACTGGATATTTATTTATTAAATCATGAAATGAATGCGACACTAATTTAATGCGACCTCCAGATTTTAGACGAAATGCGACACCAATAAAATGCGAATGGCCACGTCACCATACAACTTTTTCCTCGAAGGCTTACGTTTAACGCGCAGCAACTAAATGCAACAATACGGCGGTTGCATTTTTCGCATTAATATTCTGCTCGCATTAATTTCATGATTTACAGGCTAATACGTTATACGTTATACGTTACCGTAACACTCAGATATGTAATTTAGTAAAAATACTAACTACAGTTTGTTTTCAAATATTACAAAAATGCACCCCCCTAAAACTGTTTAATTCATATGGTTGATAATAATTGAGCATTAAGAAATTTGATTTAGAATAATGTTTGTGTGGTATGTATTTTATGTGATTCTTTTACATTTTGGTTTTCTAAGCTACTAATGTTTTTGAGATACTAGTAGTATAACGTCTTGATTATTGTGGTACATTTCAAATTGCTAGCATGCAACAACATAGTGCAAAAGTGCATCTATGCCTACCACATACATGTACTTTAAACCGTCAATTTATCATTAGTCGGGAAATCGTAAATTGTTCAAATGTATTACATTAACTCTCACCGCAGTAATAATTTAGATAACAATGTCAACTATGAAATGATCTAACACTGTGTCTTGCTTCCTGTGAGACGCTTAATGCGTTTAATCTGGTACGCAATGTGTACATATTTACTTATTAGGAGGGGTATTGGGCGCTATTTCTAAAGGTTGTGTATCCATATCGTTCCGTGGACAGACTTGGGGTAATCAAGAAATAATCTATCAAGACAGGAGACAGCCGGGTCTGCCAAGTTTAGCCAGCCTGGACAGTTTTACTGTGAGCTAGTAAGTACCGTCCTTCACGTTCCAAAACATTTTAGATACACCGGCATTGCTAGTCCTTACATGTACCTGTAATAAGTTGTAATGGAGGTCTACTAATGTTCGGGTTACGAAACCTGCGTGATTTGGTCATTAATAACTTACATAATATGTATTTCAGTACAAATACATTGCAACCTATTTATGAAATATTGAAGAAAATAACAACACTTTATTTGTGTTAAATTTGAGGGTTTGTCAGCAGTGTAATGACCACACAGTCATTGAGTAATATCCGTTTGACCGAAGTTCAAAAACACTGACAGATGACCCAGGACATTACTCACGAAGAAATAGTTTGTCAACTATATTAACAGTTAATTGTTTGTCAATAGTATATTGAACACAAGCTAAATGTTTGTCAGTGGAACATCGCTTCACCTTCCACCCTCCAAGCTAAGTGTTTGTGAATAGGACATTGACCCCGAATCTAAGTGCATGTCAATAGAACATTGACCTCAAGCTACGTGTTTGAACATAGAACATTGACTACAAGCTACGTGTTTGAACATAGAACATTGACCACAAGCTACGTGTTTGAACATAGAACATTGACCACAAGCTACGTGTTTGTCAATATAGCATTGACTAAAAGTTAAGTATTTGCCAATAGAACATTGATTATAAGCTACGTATTTACTAGTAGAACATTGACTATCAACTATATATGTGTTTGTGAATATAGCATTGACTAAAAGATAAGTGCTAGCTTGTCAATAGATCATTGACTAAAATATAACTATTTGCCAACATATCATTGACTAAAAGCTAAGTGTTTGCCAATAGAACAATGGCCCCGAATTTAAGTGTTTGTCAATAGAACAAGTGACCACGAGCTAGGTGTTTGTGTCAATATAGCATTTATATCGAGTTATGTGTTTGTCAAAAGTACGAGTTTGCGAATAATACATTGACTACACGCTAATATGTGTTTGTCAGTATAACAATAGACAGGTTTCGCAACACTACGGTTACCATTACGGTTAGGCCATCAGTTTGTGCGTAGTATGTGAGGCAAAGACTCGCCCGATGTGTAGTTTCCAGTTTCTGACCGTCCCAGGGAACCTGCATGGTCAGAAACGGAAAACTAACCGTCGGGCGAGTCTCTGTACTGACGCCACATACTACACACACACTGCTGGCCTAACCGTATCCGTAATGGTAACCGTATTGTTGCGAAACCTCTCTATTGACTAAAAGCTACGTGTTTACCAATAGAACATCGACCACTAGCAATGCGTTTGGCAATAGAACATTGACTGTTAGCTACGTGTTTGGCAATAGATCATCGACCATGAGTTATGTGTTTGTAAACAGAACATTTACGACGAGCTACGTGTTTTTCAATATAACAATGACGACAAGCGTTATGTTTTCAATAAAACAATCACTACAAGTTAAGTGTTTGTCGATGGTAAATTCATCACACACTATAAGTGAGTATCAATATTACACTATTCACAAGCTATGTAATTGTCAATAATACAGACTATAACTGTACAGCCATATATATAAAACCACTGGGGTGGGATTTGGGTGTTTGTGGCGTGCTAGTTAGACCGTATTTCCAGATCTCCAATAATTTGGGGCGATTAAATCGGTAATGCTTATAATGGGTTGGGCGCATTATAAATACACTTATTATTATTATTAGTAGTAGTAGTAGTATATGCATGTTGAATAACTTTGGAGTTTCCATATTGTACTTTTAATATAGTATTGTTATGTTCATCTTTATTTGACGAAGTGTAGACAGCTTCAAAACAGAAACCATTCAAAATAATGTACTAGTATGTTTCACTGTTGTAGACTGCGCATTTTAATAAAGAAGACTATTTATGACAGCTTCATATAACGTATTGAACAATACATTAAAATACTGTTCTAGTTTTCTGAATATTGCTTAGCATGTAGTAAAACAATTATTGTGAACTAGCCCGCGTCTCCTCGTATGAGTTATACTATCTACAACAAACACTCTCTTCAAAGTATTGTAGCTGTAGACACGTTGATAATGCTATCAGCATGTAAATGTGTGTGGCAAAGTATGGGTTATCTATAGTGAGGTACCGTTACTAGACTAATACTTAGTCTATGGGGATATGCTTAAAACATAACTAATATAGAACTTCAGAACTGTAGTGTTATCATATAAAGAGAAACACGGACTCGATTTTTGCATTCGGAGTTTAACGATAAAAATGATTAATAATACATAATTTATAGTATAATAATAAATAATTATAACTATTAAAAAAATACATTTGCATGCACAGACAACCGCTATTGTCCAACCAGTGTACAAAACATGTCCTACCTCGGCACTATGGTGAATATCTTCTTGTTCGACGTCAAACGGAATTTCTTCGTCAAAGAAAGTTAAATGTGTTGCGAAGCCACTTTGGGGCTTCATTTCTGTACTGTCCTTCAGCGGTCAATGGTATTGAAACACTCTCACGTGTACACACGTTACAAACTTTCCCCCGACTTTCAAATTACCCACAAATCCGTTCGTGTACGTATTCTGCTAAAACTTGGTGGATCTTTTAATGGAACCTACCATGGACTTTTTGTTTTCAATGTAACCCGTGTTAAACGTCCTTTTGTTTATACCATTACACCAAACATTTAACTTGAACAATACCCGGATAAGTGAACTGGAGGCCGATTGGTTATAGAGTGTATAGCAGAGAGAAGCATACACTGATATATAGGTATCAAATTGCGACACCCTCTCCAGTCTCGGGTATCGGGTGGGATTGTGTCCTCTTTGCACATCCCAGTAGGGTTGACGAGTGGGAGGGGTCTTCACTTCATCGCGATACTTATAACGTATTTATAAACGTTCGCACATTTTTTTTTCATTTTGGTATTGACTAGCGAACCTTACGTTATCTAAGCTTTGTTTCGGTATAAACTATTATCTGATGTTATCTCTTATGAAGTAAATTATATGAAATTGAAGTAGCAGTCATATACGAGATATATTAGCATATATATGGCTCAGTGTACGTTCAGATAAGGCGGGTTTTCTCTGTAGACGCTTGCTATATGCTTCCTACAGTGGTTAGATGGAATACAGATGAATATATGCATGATTGCAGAGGAAACTGCTAGATGTTGTCATTAAGAGCAGCCGAGTGTCTATGCATTAAGTAAGTCAATATAAAGTACGATGACGTACTAGTACATGGTTGTTAGTGCTCTACATGCTTTAAATTAAAACTGATTGTTCTAAGGAAAAATAGTTGTAAGTGTTTTTACTTTTGTATAGTCTAATAATTTTGATTTTGTTATGTTAATACAGTATGTTGAAGGGGTAGTATATTAAGACGTACCTTTTGTGATTTGGTTGCTACCATCATGTTCTGATGGCAGTGCATATGCGCGTATGCATATCCAGACAGGCCTACATAGCGTTGCATTTAGTAAGATACAATGCATGTAAGGCTAGTTTTTCTGTATGTTATAAAACGTTGTCCTAAAGGTCGATTGGTTACTCTCAAGATAATAAATGACCATTTGGTAGAATCAGACTAGTACAGTTACTATGAATGTCTCAACCCTGCTTACATTATAAGATTACAGGGTCCGAAATTAGGACATAGATAATGCCACCTTGACAACCCGTTCTGGTCCCCGTTGCTCAGAACATTGCTACAAGTGTAAGTCCATAAAACACCTTTATCGCTACAATACTTTGAGAATATGCTTAGCTAAAACTAGTATAGCGAAAAGAAACGTCGTTTTGACAACCATACTTACATTTAATTTAATTAAAGCGGGTTCCGAATATTTGACTTGCAATCAAATGTATACATAGCTATGCAACGATTCTGAACAATCGCGACCGGGGCTCAGAACAATTGTAACGATTTTTATTGTGTTGGGAACCCAGTTACAACTAGTGTAGCGTTACAGACATACAGACAGACATACAGACAGAAATATGTTATTATAAGTGTCACATGGTAGGGATATATATAATGTATAAAGCATTGTAAAATTCCTACCATCCAGTCAAGTATTGGCTTACGAGACACTATACAATATTTACACATCATAATAAAACACGCATGCTTATAAGAATATAAAAAAAGTATATATGCCAGTGTATATCAAACAGTTTGTACATATAAACAGTTTAAATTACATATAGGAGAAAATATAAATAAGTACATATTGAAATATACTGAACGACAAAAGAAACGCGAGATAATTCAAATGTCATGTACATATTTACAACTGTTCTGAGCAACGGGCCTCAGAACAGCTGTAGCTACACTTAATTGTAAGTAACATTTTAGGGCCTCCATTGCATGAAAAACCGATACTTTAAATGTACAAGAGCAATCGTGGATCCAAATGTTGTGTGACTGTTGTGTGACAATAAGTATGGAATTTGACGGGTGGTCCCAGAATGTTGAATTTATATTTTAGTTACATTACGTACGATTCATACTACTCACAGAAAGACCATGTATGAAGTCGTTAGCGTAATCCTCGTTATTGTTATTATTATTATTATTTTTTTATTATTATTATTATTATTATTATTATTATTATTATTATTATCACTGCGTGTGTATGTGTGTATGCGGAGAGAGCAAGAAAGCGAGAGAGCGAAAGCGAGAGAGATAGAGAGAGAAAAAGAGGGAGTGGGCAGATAGATACATTTAATAAGGGCGTCATAGATGTACACACACACGCGCGCTACCATTACTTGTCGTTGCTTGTATAAACTATAATGAGATTTGTAACTAAACTGCATGCCTACGTTTAGTACTGTACGGATTGTAGACATAGAAACAGATTCCCCAAAACAACAGGTATTGTTATCTATAATGGCAGCTAGTCTACAGACATACATCATGGTGGCAGGGTTACTCTATACGTCCCTCTCTTTTAGGCAGGATTACTTATGTGACAAGTCGAATTAACGTTCGTATATCTACTGAAGCTAAGTTAGCTGATACCTACCTTTCTACTAAAATGTAAATGTTTTTTCACCAACATAGTACCGAGGTTATCAGCATCTGCTGTTACTCGGTGAACTAACTTCATATAAGTTAAACACACATATTTTTCTATATACATGTACAAAGTCGAATACCAAAAAAACACGTTTTGATGCGCATTGAAGTTAATTATTAAACTATTCTCAAATTTATGCTCGCTGAATATTTTTAGCAGCATTATGTTATATAATAAGGTTTAGTAAAATTACAACATAAAACAAAATCCTTATCTTTTTAATAAATAGATTTATGATTATAAATGTTCGTGATATAAAGGTTTACTTTTCGATAACCACATATCTTCGACGTTAGCTTCCAATCCTTAACTTAAGCTGGTGTGTAGTCCACGCATTAAGTCAAGGACCATTATTGCATGCACTATCATTCCAATATAAAGTGAATATTCATAGCAAAGAAGGTATTGTAAAATATCATTTATGTACACAGACCCATTGAAAAATCAATTGAATTGACATTGAATTGGCACAACATTCTTGCATTAGGAAACCTTAAAATAACATAACGTTTCATTCGGAAAATATTAATGTAATTAATTCTGAATTTATTAATTAACTGCCCCTTTTAATTTGTATATTTAGCCATGCCTATTAGATTTGTAAAACACCAGTTACTTCGTGTTCAAAATTGCATGATATTGGCCATTGTGATCTCTACTTGAAAATCGGGAATAGGGAATTGAAAATGAAATCAACCCCACCAAACTTCCCATTTAATATAACATTTATTGAACATATGTTACGGACTGTTAGTATGGCCATCTTCATTTAACGAAGAACAAATTAGAAACACCGTAGTTGGATTTGTTAATACTCTCAGAAATCAATGTCAGATAACACATTTCAGTAAACTATCCGTTTGTATTTCATGCACGCAAATGCAAAATGTTGTATTACTATATGAGCGTTTAAGCCTGTGTGTATAGATACTGTCCTTCCACATATATAGCATACTGAACTGATATCCTCCTGCCGATCAGTTTGATCCCGGTAATCTGAACCGCAAACAAAAAGGTTTTTCTCAAAGACTACATCAAGATTTTCCAACGACCCGCCATTATACAGGTTTACATCCCATGTCTACATATTTTGTTGTTCAGAGGCATGAATTCCTCGATGTAACATCAAGTCTGGTATAAAATAGTAGCCTGACAGCATGGAAGCATAGATTAAGCTATGGCATTTCACACACATATATCATTTTAGATTCGCTGGCTCTTGGCTACAGAGTGAAGCGATAACTGAAAGTCATTAGATCCACTGACGTCTAGCTACCCGTCCCCTCCCATATTGCGAGCAAAGGTCAAACTCTGAAGCTTTAATAGGACGGAGTAGAAACTGATCTGGTTGAAATACATTTCTTTTTCATATCACAATTGTTGCCAGGGTGATAAAGTCTATACATTTAATGTAAGACTCCATCGCGAGTTATAAAAAGTCAATTTAAATGTGTTATTACTGTGTAAAATATAAACGTTTTGGAGAGTAATTTGATTGAATGAAAGCGGAATGATATTAGAGGAGAATGATATTACTTTATCGGAATAGCACACTGTTTATTGTGGGTATACAATTATATTCTTAATCGTCTTCGTCCCAATACATCTTATTATAAATCTATGCCTGGAATACTCATTACGTAATAAATAGATGGCAGTAAAACAATCATAGTTATATTCATTTACTGGATACAATACCAGATGTTGCCTATTCTTCGCCCATTTCAATTTTAAAACATTATCATTTGAAGTATGCTGTATCGTAATAGCATCAGCAACAGTATTTGAATCTACGGCAATAACTAGTCGCTTCGCTGAATGTCTGATGGCTTGTCCATATAATAAGCCATGTGAAGTATTAGGTTTCATCTAATATTTACCAGGACGTAGTTTGCATAGAGTGAAGTCAGTATATCACATGGGTCATCACAGAGGCGAAGGAACCCTCAGTTTCCATAATATATACACGCGCCTGAAACTCGACACCATTGCTCTGTACCAACACACTGCAGCTTGATATAAAGATTGGAAGTCATTCAGGAGGCTTTGTATTATTTGAACCTGGTATTAACCGATATGAATCTTGTGACGACGTTAAATTGAAACATTGTGTTTATATGTATATACCGGGAATTGTTAAGGAGAAATCCTATATATCTGCTGAAAGTATGTTCTAGTGTAAACAGGATGCCAACAGGTCTAAAGAAACTGGCCCCGAGATTACGAAACTTTCCTGAGTACGACTCCATACTCGACTCAGGATTTTGTTCATAAAACGTCAT
>JAUTBZ010140761.1:0-12843 GCA_032361785.1 Lepetodrilus galriftensis | reverse complement strand
ATAATTAATTTCTTTATCGTCACAAATGGGTGAAATATTTCTGCAGCGACGTTAAACTCCATATTCACTCACTCACTGTAGCTAAAAGATGCCCCATTTACTCTTATGGGCATCCCTTAGCCCATAATAGATAGCAAAATAGTAAACAGGGAATCTTTTAGTTACAGAACTGCAGCTATATCAGACCCAGAGATTACGAAATATTTCTGAGTACGATTTCATGCTCAAAGTTTTGTTTTATTCACAAATCATCATAATATTAAATTTAAGCCTGAGCATGAAATCATACTCAGAATATTCAGGGCCAGAAGATTTTGAAACCTTTCTGAGTAAGATTTCATGCTCAAATCAATGTTTTGTTCACAACTCGCAATATTAAATTTGAGCTTGAGCATGAAATCACACTCAAAATGTTTCGTGATATTGGGGGCCAGATTATCCTTGTTGAACTTGAACTAACAATTTTCTACCTTTGGACATAAATTGAAAATATTATTTATGTATGGTAGGCTTATATATGTATGCCTGAGGGGTAACCAGCATAAGTAATTATTTACTAACTATGAATTGATTTTTCTCTAACCTGAGGTCATACCGTATATATAATATATATAAATGTAAGTTATTTGTAATATTTTCATGGTCAGCTGATTTTAACCATGCTTGATCAGACAAGTACTGTACATTATCTCTAACATGTTGTTGTTTTCAGTGTGAAGTATGAAGAATAAATGGAGGTAGGCAATACCGTAGTTTACCTGATAAGCTAGCTAGTGAGCTGATAGTGGGTCAGATATGTGTCCACTTTTATTGTATGTTAACATTAACCATTTTCAGGTAAATGACATTAAATTATGTCAAAATATTTTATCCAAAAGAGACTTTAGAAAGATGTTCACAACTTCTAGAAGCTGCAGTAAAATATCCATTTTTTGTACATTGATGTGGCTGATAAAAACATATATATTCACCAGTGAAAAATAAACATTGGTGGACAGAATGATGATATTTTATGCATTTAATTGATAAAACTGTAAGATAATTAATTTTCAATGGGGGCAACAATTATTAATTTCATATTGTATTGTATTATTATACCGGTGTACATTTTATATGTGATGAAAACATCCAGAATAACTACTAAAAATGTTCTTTGGGGAAATGGGGCATCAGCAAATAGTGAGATGAAAGAACATGGTAACAAAGATCACATTTAATTTCCAGAGCAATACATACCTGGCACATATATATTTTATGGACTACTTCTTATTACTAAATTTTACTTGATCAAATTTAATACTCATAATATTATTATGATAATGTGAAATAATATTTTGTTAGTTTTGTTGTATATATTTATTGTATGAATTATATTTGTTATGCTTTGTTGTTTTCAGTACCAATTAAGAAATGGTGGAAAATATTTTGAAATGGCCCCCTTGTCAGGTGGAGGAGGAGGAGGAAGAGGAGGAGGAAGAGGAGGAGGAGGAGGAGGATTAAAAACCCACCCTCCTAAAGTCGGGGTGTATGGATTTACCAACCAGAGTTATCAACACTCGTACAGTGGCAGTGACCTATATTCATCCGAGTTGGATTCTGACATTGGAGAGGACGAGTTTAATGGATACACTGTAAGCTTATCTTTTATTTGGCAGTATTTTTTGTTTTATTTCATTACATTTAATTTTTTATTTTATTTTATTTTATTTTATTTTATTTTATTTTATTTTATTTTATTTTATTTTATTTTATTTTATTTTGTTTTGTTTTGTTTTGTTTTGTTTTTTGTTTTGTTTTGTTTTGTTTTGTTTTGTTTTGTTTTGTTTTGTTTTGTTTTGTTTATATTTAATTAACTTTTATATTGAGGTTTGAGAGTCACTTTCAAGATTCTTTCACTTATATCACAGCTTGTCAGTTTAGGTCAGGAGAAAACACGCAACAACTGAGGGCTGAATGTTGCAGTAAACCTGCGAGCACCGGCTGGTACTGACAGACCAAGAATATCTGCATTGCCATTGTACAGACAGCACATCCTATCATGATCGCGTCAGAAATGTAACTTTCGCGAACATTGATGCTGAGCTCCATAGACAGGATTTGAACTCGAGACCTTTGACTCTGAAGTCCAACGTTCTACCTTCTGCCCTTTGGCATTTTAATTAATATAAAAATAGTTTTAAAAATATAAATACAACAAAATCATCTATCTCCTTACGTTTCGTCCATAAATTATGGACCTATTTTTAATTAATATAAAATAAATATAAAAATATTAAAATTAATATAAAAAGAAATACAATTCTCATAGGGAAGTTGAAATGGCATTAACCCTCTCCCTGCTTGATTAGACACAGCCACAGCTCTTTGGGGCATCTCCAGTTGCCTCCAGCATGCAGAGAGTTAATTAATCAAAACATTATTTGTTCAGTCTCTTGTGTGACATCATGACATAGTCAAGTTGACATTCTAATCTTTTGGGGGAAATTTACAAAAGTTGAAAGAATTGAAAAGTAACATGATTGTACATTATCAGATTATCTTGTAAGTTTTTATTACAGTTATACAAATGAACAAATTGTGGTAACTCCGATACAGTGTAATAAGACAATGGATGACAACATTGTGCATGTGACATTGCACCACATGATCTGAGGGATAGGAATAGAACTCAGAATATTTGGTTTTGTAGTCCAATATGGTATTCTGCCTCCTATACAAGTAATCTACAGTAAAACAATTTTTACTAATTATGAACAAATATGTAATATGGTAAAATGCTAATCGGTAACATTTGGTAATTCTTGTAGTAAACGTCTTAACAGTTATACATTAACAGGTATATTAGTTAGTTTTGGAATGTTGTATATATATATATATATATATACTGAACAAAATTACTTAAGGATCGGCAGATATTTTGTGGGGATTTTTTCTACAAAATTTTGGAACTCAGCTTTAATAATCTTATACCATTCTCCTTCCCAATACATCTTCAAGTTCTTGTCAAACGGCCTCTGAATCTTGTACATCTTTGGAAATTCTTCATTGGTAAAACAATACAAAGCTAAAAGTCTATGTAAAAAAAACAGGCTACTGACCCTCAATTCAATGTGTTCAGTACCGTATATCAATGTATATGTGCAGAAAAAAAGGCATCAGATTACATGGTTTTAATGGTGTTTTTCAGCTTCCAGACAGCTTTGACTTCTATGAAGTCAGAATGGTTTTGGCACCAGGAGAAAGGAGATTTGGATTCTCTGTCATTGGCGGCACAGACGAAGGTTTTGCTCCCAGAGTGGACGACATCACACTAGGTAGGACGAGTTATATTTTACTTGCTTTCTGCTGGATCAGACATGATCACAGCACTATATAGGGCAGCTCTGGTTGCATTCAGTATGACATACAGGGGGGGGGTGATAGTGCAACGGTAGAATGTTGGACTTTGGTGCCGAAGATTCCAGGTTCAAATTAAATCTCGTCCTGGAAGCCTGCATCAAAGAAAGTTACCTTTCTGATGCGATATTGATAGGATGAATGGTAGGGGTAACTATCGAGGCCAATTCTACTATTACAATAGTATTGCGATAGTTGAAAACACTATTGCAATAGTATTGCAATAGTTGTTCTACTATTGCGATACTATTGTGATAGTTCAAGTTATCATCCTTGGTCTGTCAGTATCAGCCAGTGCTCACAGGTTTACTGCAACATTCAGTTGTACGGATGTTGCAGATTTACTCCTGCCCTAAACTGACAAACTATGAAATAAGTGAAAGAATCTTGAAATCTGTTCTAAACCCAAATTCAAAGCAAACAGACAACATACATGACATACTAGTAATATTATATGAATGTTCTGATGACTATGTAATCGAGTTGAGCTTTACGAACAATGACAGTTTGGATTAATGGATCATCTTCATAAATGAAAATGAGAAATGGATTTGTGTCTAATAAACGGTAACAAAAATCTATAATAATGTTGATTATCAATCGATTGTCGGTGGCATTCACTTAGCATGATGTAATGGAACTGACATCAAACACTGCAAGTAATTATACATCACACAACATGATACTGCTCTCCCTCATGTTTACACGCAGGTCCCTCCAATGATGGTGGGACTGTATGCATGGAAAAACTGAAGTGGTTGACATTTAGGTGGTGTTCCATTGACAGTCTTGGGCTCACATTCTGGACAGGGGGCTGCTCCTTTCTAGCTGTTCTGTCTGTACTTTCTGTCTGACACATGCGCAGTTACCAAGGATCAACACCGCACAGTGTAACTGCGCATGCGTAGGACAGAAAGTACAGACAGAACAGCTAGAAAGGAGCAGCCCCCTGTCCAGAATGTGCGCCCAAGACCACCTTATAGTTCTGTTGTGCTTTTTTTTTTATATGTTTGCTAGTGTTTATACTGGTTAACAGAAAGTAGTACTGTTATATTCCCTAGGGAGTTGAGAATAGAAATTAAATAGATGTTTTATTTTTTATTAAAAATTTATATCAGCTGTTTTCGAAATAGAGCCTGTCCGCATGCCCTTGATGGGTTATTTTCATCGAGGACTGGTAAAGACTTAGCCGTGAGCACCTGCATGTCGTGTTTTTTTTATTGTTTATTTTTTAAGATATAGATAATCGATCACTGGCCAACATATGTGGGGACAGGTAACTTATCAAACTTATGAGTCCTCATGTCTGGCAGTGAAATTGCTGGAGTTTTATACACTGATATTAGGAAAAGTGAAGTACTGTGATTTAAAAAAAATGTCTACCATTTGAAATCTCTGCGCAGAAACTTGTGTATCTTTCTCTGGTGCCGACTCCCAAAATAATACATTACTGTTGATCGTCTGAGAGCGTCGCATGTCCACAACCTTTAGCAGTCCTTGCTCCGATGTCGGACTCTGATTTGAAAATCACGGACAAGTTCCCTGTGATTAAGAGCACCCCGTAGGAAGGTTAGACTCACAGTCTGAAGTCTGCCTGCTTCTGATGAAATGCAAACAGAAGTCGCCATGCCATGAGGTCTGTTGACCAGAAGAAGAAAAGAAAACAATCGATTAAATGGCGAGAGTTACTAGAGGGGAGACCATGCACAGATGTACACGTCTCCAGCGAATTCCCCCCTCATTTTCTTATAGATCAATATCTGTGTTAATAAAATTCATTTTCAAATGGAAATTTGAGAGATATGGACGAATCAATTTCTGTATCTATTGATGCATTCGTATGTGGGTTTTCTATATGACAGAGATATTCCTCCTCAATGCTAGTTTGGCTGTGGCCAGTTTTCTATTGGGCATCCGTGGATACCTACAGGATGTAGAAGGTTAAACATGTTAATAATCATAACACCCACATTTAAAATTATTTTTATTATTATTATTTTTATAATAATAATAACAACAATAATAATAATAATGTGTGAATTTATATTGTGGCAAACCCACCATCAAAATGTGCTCATAGCGCTACATATTACCCCAGTCAATGGATCAGTATGCTTTCATTTTCATTCTCAACTCCCTGGGGAGTATACAACCAAAGCTACCAGTCATGGCACTAGAAGGTTATCATTCACATGCCAAAGTCATACTACCGGGTACCCATTCTCTGCTGGTATAACCAATAGGAGAGGTCTGCCTACAGATTGCTGATTATCGAAAGGAAAGTATAAAAAGATTAAGAGAGGAACCCGATAATTGAATCCCTTAAAATTGAAACTTTCTGCGTTCAGGAATTATTTAACTCTCTCCATGCTGGAGGCAACCAGAGATGCTCCAAAGAGCAATGCCTTTGCCAAATCCAGCAGTGAGAGGGTTAATTTAACCTCATACTGCCTGGAGTCAACCACAGTTGTCCTTTATAAGCCAGACCACGCCAACTCCAACAGGAAGACGGCTAAGTGAATTAGAAGTGACTTGATTTAAGTTCACATACATTGCAGTCCCTGATATCCACAACGGTCGGAAACAGCTGAAATAAATCAACGTAAACTGACGGCCTATTGGATGTGTTTTGGGTAATTAAGCCATTTCGATCAATGAAGACGTCTTGTGATTAATTCCAGTTTTGCCAATATCTAGTGTCCGTGATTTTCCCAGTCATGCAATGCTGGGAGCTGAATCGAGAGACGGTTTCCGCCTGCGTTCAATACGGTCAATGTTTACCCTTCTCCGGATCTGCACGACTATGTGTTAATACTCCTCCGACATTCCGACACACCAGTCAATTAAAGTCCCACAGTGCAGTCGGAACGGCAAATATTTTGTCGTTTGATTTTCGTATTAATGTTGTTATTATTTCGTTCGCAATCTAAACACTTGTGCAATGTCAATGCCTGCGTTTTAAGAACCAATTACTCGGGGGATTGAGAGATGATGTAATAAAATGTTCGCGAAGACAGGATCGTAATACTGATGTTTTGATATGACATTGGTGAGGAATTTAAGATTTTGTGATGTTCAAGCTGAAGAGCAGCTGTCAACATTACAATTAACCCTCTCAAAGCTAGAGGCAACTGGAAATGCCAAAATAAGCTGTTTCTGTGTCTAACACAGCAGGGAGAGGGTTAATGTTCTCTAAAATAGCAAATGGTTCTGACATGCTATATTTAACATGTCTGCCTACATGCTCAACTCTCAGGACTGTTATTTCCTGTGCTAATGGTGAAGTTTATACAAGATATTTAATAGACATCAACTGCCAGCATGATTGGCTCTCTCAGACAGAACTCTAAACGGCAGGCACTAATGGTGTGCAGATATTATATGACACTAATGGTGAGCGGAACTAATGGTGAGCGACACTAATAGTGAGCGTACTTTATACGACCACATTGCCGAGAGTAATTTTTCTCACAGATTGCCTCTGTACGTGGTAAACCATGCACATATGGCAACTTTCTCTATGACCATTGATTAATCTTCTCGTGAATTTGTGTTCTTCTTGTGTCTGGATTCTGTCTTGCCAAAAATGTGTGAAGCTTCCCTGGTCTTGCTGTGTGATGGTTATGGCATTGTGTTTATGTACGTAACTCTTTAAGAAATTGTGGTTAAATATGAACGTTTTTTTTGGTTGTTATTATGAGGGTATGTCAGTAGTGAATGTCAATCTTCATCCATGTGTTCATGCCATTATGGTTTTTTTTGGCAATTATTATTTCTTTTTTCTTTCCCGCCAATAATCTAGTTTTGTGTGGCAACGACAGTGTCTTGTGAGATGTACCATGAGACATTACTACCAAATATACAACATTAACCCTGGCCCTGAGATTATGTATTTATTATTATTATTATACCATATTTATATAGCCCGCTACTGAAATGAAATGTATGATTTCATATTCAGGTTCAAATTTCATAAAGGCATGCAAACCATGATGTGAGTGAACAAATCTTGAAAAGTGGCTTTAAACCCCAAATCAGCCAACCAAATCCTGCTTCATGTAACAAGCATAGTCCTACATACCACTTTTATACGCATGAAAATCTAGGATACTATGTAGATTTGTTTTTTTATTATGACCTTATATGTTTGAACTCTGTGCTGTGATTGTTCTATGAACTAGCACCCTGGAACTGAAATACGGTTACATATGGTTATTCTTCTGAACCTATGAATTAAAGAAGCTTCACTTATTCCAGTATGATCTCCTATATTATGAGTTCACAGTCAATGGACTTGTTCTGGATTGTTAATATGAACTACATCTGTTCACCGTCTCTCGATTGTTTTATGGACAGCATCTGTTCACTGCCTCTGAATTGTTTTATGGACTGCATCTGTTCACTGCCTCTGAATTGTTTTATGGACTGCATCTGTTCACTGCCTCTGAATTGTTTTAGGGACTGCATCTGTTCACTGCCTCTGAATTGTTTTAGGGACTGCATCTGTTCACTGCCTCTGAATTGTTTTATGGACTGCATCTGTTCACTGCCTCTGACAGTCCCTTCCTCGAACTCTGGCAGGAATGCTGGTGAAGTGTAGGAAGGTCAGAGGAGGTCGTGTCAAGAAATCCAATCTTGGAAATGTGAAGACTGATTGATTTCTATGTGATAGACATCATAAGTCATATTAGCTAACACTGCAGTCCGTCATTGCCCAGGGACAGCCTGGGACAGCCCGGGACAGCCAAGGAATCTCCAATGGACAGTGAGGAAATGAAATGCATTGAATCAATACGAGGCAATAATGTTTGTGGCTGCCACAGATCTATCTGACAATTCGTTCATACCTCTGTATTGGGACGCGGATGTCTTCATCATGTCACGTTAATATCCGAGATATTTCTCAAGAGAAAAATGTTATCAATAACTTGAGGATAATAATCAACACAAGTCGGCCCAAAGGCAACAATCCTGTTTCTGACGATATTGAAGTCTCCTTACTGTCATCACTCAAGATTTTATTTACATTTCGTATAATTAGAAGAAAGATTTTCCCATTTATTGACGGGCATTGGCCAGCAAGTTCCCCCTACAGTTAAAGTGATGTATGCAAACACAAGGTTGCCAATACCCCCTTGGCCTTGGTGTCACAGTCTAATGGGATATTGCCAATCCTGTCTGGAGAGACGATGAACCAAGCGGTTGCCTCGTGTTCCCGTATCCCCCGTATCGTAGTCTCCCGTACCCTCAGCGTGTCTGAGCTCAATAAAACTCCCGTGTCTGTCCATAATGACCGTCCAAGAGCGGGCTTCTCAAGACGCCTTCACTCAATGTCATCGAAAGAACTGAAACCCCTTTCAGCCTCCAATACGTCTTTGTCCGAGAGATTGCATGGCTTAATATGCCGCGAGTTGAGGTACCGGATGATAACGAACAAATTGCAGGACAAGTGCCTCCATTGAAATCTATAGACGTTTCCGCAGGTCTGAACACAGATATATTTAGCCAACTTGTGTCATGAGAAGATGGAATCCTTTGCGCTAGACGGATATTAAAGTACGGCTTTCTATTTAGGAGGAACGAGAGGAATCCTTTAGGTCAACACTCCAAGGGTGGTACTTGCGGCGGCAATGATGAATTCAGACTTGCAATAAGGAAAGGAAGCCAGTGACAAATTGCATATGTTTTTATCTAATGTTGGATGTTGGCTAACTTAATTCTAGGACAGCGTGGAAAGAAGGCAAGCCTTATGATCATGAAATTCTATCCATTGTCAGCGAGAAGATGAAATAGAAAACTACATCAACGTTGTTAATAGGATCTGTTCTTGCTCTTTCAACGAACTCTGCCAGGATGTGTAGCCGGGGAAGACCCATACAAGAAGCTGCAGTAGTTACTGGTCTGCTTGTTCTTGTTTAAGTATTGATGGAAGGAATTACTGAGATATTTCTGGACGTGGTAGTATCATAGTATAAGTTTGTGACCGCCAGCTTATGGTCAGTAGTACAAGGTCGCTAGCTTTGTGGTGGATAATTAGTCTACGGCAGTGTGTATTGTAATGTTCAAGACTGTTATTTAATTGAAATGATTACACTGCGACATGATTGGTTTTCTCTACAGTTGGAGGTAATCTAATACATGTCTGGAAGCAAGGCTTGCAGAAGACGCACATCTTAACCAATAACTGAAACAAAACCTAAAGGGCCGGTACAAATGTACCCTAGTCGTAAAATATATGTAGACTCTCGGTAGACAAAAAGTAGAATGTACAATCTAGCCAGGAGATGTTCAGATATTCAATGCCAGTCCTGAAACTTGTTACCGGTAATTTGGCCCCTCCAAAAAAAAATCGAACTACCGTATATTTATTTATAACTCAATATTTTGCTTTAAATTAAATTTTCTAAAACTCTGACATTGCAAATTTACGATGAAATGTTTTAGATATTTTCAGAGAACCGCACACAAAAAAAGTTTAAACTTGAGTTGGGATCTGATAACAGTATTCAATGATATCTGCATCACTGACTTGTCACAAGAGTGACATAATTGACAATTCTCTTCGCTCAAATTGAAGTTTCATTTTGCCTGACTTCATTCTGATTGGATAAAGCTTCCTCATTTTGTCCAATCAAAGGAGAGTAATCTTCATGTAATCACCCTCTCACATTCCACTTCGGTGGTGAAATAACTTCTTTTTTCTTTCTGGCTAATTATCTATGTACTTTTCTCTCATCAAAGGTCAAGGTCGAGAAAATCAAATACCTCGAGCCAAGTGGTAAACCTAACTGATCTCCGGGCCATTGGGATGTCAATCTTTGCAGAGTTGCATAAAAAGCATTTAGCGTTCTTCACACCTATAGTGTATCTACACTTATTTAACATCACAGACATACCCCCCAAAAAATAATTAAAATTGATTTAACTATTAACACCAATTCAATATTATAAAAATATTGTTAAAAATGAGGCCAAAAATTGCTCGTCATCGTGAATGGATAAAATATTCCTGCTGCAACAAAAAAGTGCTAATTCATTCGTTAAATAAACCCAGGTCAGAGGTCGAAATAGAAAGTAATCAGTTCTCCATTGACATCTGTGGATTGCAAATAAAGACCGGGTTACATTGACGATTAACCCGGGTCTGAGAAAACAGTTGAATGGGCTATCACCGACGGTAGGTGCTAATAGCCACATGAAAAGCCCCTGCGTTCTTTACTGTAGATACAGTTTACTCACGGATCATGTTACCTCGTCTAACTAAACGAACCACCCTAGAAAAAGAAAGGACTTTCGCTGTACGACAATTAAGAAGGGGAGTTTGTTTTATAAGAGCTGATCAATCTTTCTGCTGATGATGATCAGCTTTGCATGTAAATTGGATTCAAATGGATCCATATTGAGCATGGATGTTCACTAACAATTTGGGATGCTATCGGTGAAAATTACCGGTGATATTTTGCCGAGGAATACTCAAAGAAATATGGTTCAAAGGAGCCGTATTCAATACGGTGGCTGAAGACTTCAGCAGGTATAATTACTTAATGCGATGTGACGATAACCATTCTGGTAACATGCAGCCGTCAGCTTCATCAGTCGTCGTCTAAGAGCCTGGGAAAACCAAGTTTGTCGGACCGATCGAGAAAGATCCGCTGAATCGTACAGACCTTTGGAGAGTCTCTGGACCAAGGCACTGACTTCCCTCCTCCCCCTTCTGTCCCCTCGTCCCCCTTGGCTCCCCCACCCAGCACATCGTTTGCCTCGTCAATTGATAGTCGGGATTTTGTGGAAATGTAAAGATATTTGTGTTAACAAGCTGTGCCAGCTTATCGGGACCCCGGGTTCTGGAGCGCCGATCCTTGAGCCGATGACTACTCCCAGCATTGAGGGAGAGAGAAGAGGAAGAGAGGAGAGGAGAGGAAGCTCTGGAGGAAGAGAAGAGAGAGAGAGAGAAATGTGTGTCCAGGCTTGAGCAGAGATATTAAGCACAGGAGTGTAGATTGTGATTGAGGAAGAGGAGAGAAAGAAGAGAGCTCTGTGGAGAGGAAGAGAGCTCTGTGGAGAGGAAGAGAGGAGAGAGACAACTCTGTGGAGGAAGTTCTGTGGAGGAAGAGAGGAGAGAGATATGTGTGTAGTGTCCAGGCTTGAGTTGAAATAGCCCACACAGGAGTGTAGATTTTAATTAGCCCGAAGCATGGATAATCGACTATATTCTCAGAGACAGTCCTAGGTGTGCGCTAGGTCTATGCTGGTCCGTAGTGGTGATATCGCGATCTTCTCTCGGAATGTTTTCTGTAGCATAATATCAGTAATGATATCACCTGCAGGGATGGATATCAAGGGATACGTTATCCTCTTGGTGGAGATGAAAGATAAACGGATCAAACTGTTTGGTAAGTGTGTTGTGCTGTGCTGATTTAATAAGTATATTCATATTGTTGTGGAATAGTTATTTCAATATGATATGATCAGAAAAAGATGTATTACTTTATACTGTTGTACAAATTGTAAACAAAACAATCAGTTTCCATATGTCTAAAGGAAAGTTTTATCTTAATGACTTTCAATAATTTGTCATAGCGGAAATACGTACGTACTGTAGATTGCTTTTTTTCAGAATGCATTTATGCAAGGAAAAATATAATATTTAGACAGAAAATATCATTCATATATTCACAGAAATATAAATTAATCTATTTCCCATTACAAAAATGTGCATACAGTTTGTATAATGAGTATACTTGTCACGTTTCCATAGTCTGACATAGATATAACTACATAGATCTGCATAGTTTACATTATGAATGGCAGCGTTCTACAACAAGAAAACTAAATATTGGGTGTTTACTTTTCTTGAAATATCTAGGGTAACATGAACATGTAAAAATACACAAATGTTTGTATATCTAGAATCAAACAAATATAGATCTAGGAAAAATCAAATATGGATCTAGGAAAAACAAGATATTTATCAATGGAAAACCCAACAGGGAAATATGGTTGTGTTTGACTTTTGAACATGCTATATGAAGTTCTATTGAACATACTATATTAATTCGGAACAGTTTTCTGTGACAAAGCTTTAGCTGTTTGTGCATTTCATTTGTCGATGTGACGATGTTACAATGAAATGCGAGATATTCTCAGTCCATTCAGAATGAAGATTTGTTTCAATTAAACATTGTAATTACTGTATTCTGAAAGTCGAAAACCTCAAGTTAATGCTGCACAGGTATTGGTTTTTTTTATTAATAACTTTCCAACTTTTAGTGTTTAATTTGAGAGTTTAACCTTCTCCCTGCTGAATAAAATTAAAGTGTTCTATTTCTGCATGTGATCGGGCAACTTAAGTCACCTTCAGCATGGAGAGGGTTAAATAACAACAAGGAATCATATTTTTACAAAATGTGATAGTAATTTTTCTAGATTAAAGATATTCTATTAGAG
>JAUTBZ010140750.1:0-12845 GCA_032361785.1 Lepetodrilus galriftensis | reverse complement strand
TAAGAGAATCGAGAAACGATTCACTGTGGGAGCAGCGAGTCTCGTAGCGCTAAAATGTGTCTGTGGAACGGGCCTCAGGTCGTAGACTACAGTGTATTTTCATGTCCGGTATCTCGTGTACTCGTACCATCAATATAACGATCATATCAGTATCGTTACAGTTTCCAGAATGGAATTATACCATCGTCCAAGATATACCCTTAACGTATATGATGACATTACCACGTAAAGATTAGTGTACCATGGGTCTTGTGATAGCAGTAAAGATCTATCTTTTCTGGTTACACTTCAGCTGCGGTTTTGTGGAGCTATTCCCGCAGATAGATACACTTGAACACCATTTTACAATATAGCCTACCATAGAATTAAGAAATTTGCTATTTATGAATTTGTATACTTCATGGATTCCAATCTGAAAACTCTCCGAGAAATAAGTTTTAGTAACACTCATATATGAAAACTATATATTTTGTACTATGATGGATGAAGACATTTTCTTACAGCTTTTCTCAACTGCTCCGTGAGTTGTTTATAAGCAGCACTAGTTTTGTCCGTGAAATCTTCTGTATATTCGTTGGCAAATTCTATCTTGCCTGAGAAGTATTGTGCCGCTGAAAAATACAACAGTCATTAGTTTCTCTCAGTGTTACAACAATTATAGATCTACAAGGCATTGAAACGCCAAACACTCATAGGCACCAGCCAATGTTATCATAAACTCGACGAGTATGCTAGTTGAATAAACCTACTTGGACATTATGTACACCGTTCCTATTGGGCAGACCATGATTTTACAATAGGAAGGGCAGACAATAATTTTACAATAGTAAGTAAATATTGATCACAATCCTAATAACCAACATAATATTTATATACAAAATATTATACAGGGCTATCTATGTACATGTATGCATATGCTGGACGAACCTATATAATAATTAATGCATGTACTTTCGTAAGCTAATACAATGAATTAATGCAATGTTGCCATCCTCTAAAACTATACCCAGCTACTCTTCCCGTACGCCACTGGGTAGCGTATGATCAGACACTGAATCAGGGTTTCGAGGATGCGTTCTAAGCTCACCTATGCATTTGCCTGTGATGTTATCTATGAGATATCCTCTAAGGCATTCACATGTCCCCATTTCAGAACATCTTTCATAATTAATGATGTCGCATCCTTGGTGGGACTTCTGATCGCATGCAGGCACAGAACCATTTGCAGAGTTATCAGCCAATGAAATTGAACCGGGATCCTCCGGAGCCAATCGGCGCTCGAGGTTCGCACTTTCGACGTCGGACGCGAGATCGCGAACATCAGGCGGAGACAACTCAATGTTCGAAGCATCCGGGTCGTTCGAATCGTCATCGTTCTGAATGGCCGTTGCTGCAGGTCGATTAACGTTAACTTGTGTATCCCTAATTTCAGTCATTTCGGGGTCATTTTTGTTTTTATCTTTTGAATCTGTCTTTGATTTTTTGGTATCTGATTTTGTTTTTGTGTTATCCTTCTCCGTTTTTGTTATGGCTGCTTCTATTTTTGCTTTATTTGCCGTTTCTTTCAATACTGTTGTGTCTGTTTTTGCTTCTGTGGTCTCCTCTTCAGTTGTGTCTTTTATTTCTAATGTCGTAACAGTCTTCTTGACATCGACTTTTGACGTGGCTATGTCACTTTTATTAGCTGGTGTCTTCTGCTGCAAACTGTAGCCTGGAACAAAAATATGACAGCTTTTCATGAAATATTAATTCATTAAAATGTCGTTAAATGTGAATTGAACTTTGTTAGGCTATTTTTACTTCAAGGTGAACATGACAATCATTGTATTTCAATATGATCAATGGTTGCATGTTGTCTGTATATAAAAATAATAATCAATATTTAATTTAATATGCATGGACTGTAAATTTCATATTAAGATCTGATGCCTTTCGCTTTTGTGGAATTTGGTCTCGCCACCAACTTCGTGACACAATGAATGCATATAACTCAAAGTTTATTCCTTGAAATATATTACATTTCACGATGAACGCTCATAAATCAATGGTATTCTTTCTATAACTGTTTCCCCCAATTTTGTAAATCCAAGATGGCCGCTATGTAGACCTCGAAACAAATTGGAAAAATTGGTTTGGGGGTTCAGTGCATCCTAAAGTTTTCAAACATATATGTTTCCTAATCTCCAAAGAATTAGACCGAAATTACACAAGGAACTGGACTAATCCCTTTCTGATGAATAAACTGTGTTTAGACCAATCAATCAAAGCAAATAATACACGAATTTAGAGTAATTTTAATTACTTCTTTCAAATGATACATTTCTTCGTGAATCAATGCACTTTCCTTTGATGGTCATAACCAATCCCAAACACGTGTCCAGTTCCATGCGATGCTTAAGTAATTAACCCTCCAACTAGTGTGAAGCCCCGTAGCTTGTCATGGACCTGTCTGGTCTCTCACTGGGTTTACTGACGCTGTTTGCATGTGACATTTCCCCGGCAATGTCGGGATAGTTCCTTTTGTTATTTGTCACCCAGCCCGGCATTACGCAGTTAGGTCATGCACCCACCATGTGCACGTAGGCCTACTGTGTACCTAATGCGCACTGCACCGGCGTGCGCTCCGTGACGTGTAGGGATAGGACTTGATTAGGACCTAAAGGGTAGAGGGAACGTGATGGAAGCTAGAACACGTGTCCCACCACGAATTTCCGGTAGTGAATTTGCACTACAAGAAAAAAACTTCTATCACACGTGCACGCATAGAACTCGGGTAATTACGTTACTGTTGTCATTTTCATCCCTTCAATTCTTTTATTTTGCCCTTCGAGAAAATATAAATGGACTTATTATTATTATTATTATTTGTTTTGGTGTATATACATTATATAAGGAGATCGTATCTATTGTGCGGCTGAATGGCCCCAACTAGGAATAACGTAGGCTACGGAAACAATCATGAAATGCATGAAAGTGAACATTCAAATTGAAGAACTCCTAATAACCATGTAAGTCAAATAATTTTACTACATGTAAGGCAATACAAACAAAATGTGTATACTACACTAAAAGAAACCCAACCCCCCAAAAAAAACAATATTTAAAAAATAATACAACGAAGCATTGAACATGTTTGGGAAGGCACCGATGATCTACGTCCAATATTTCTATGGCGTTCCCGGCCGACAACAAGGCATAAGCTACTTTGAAACGTCCCGAGCTGCATTTGTCTACTAAATCCAAGTTGTTCTGAGTGAAACGTAAGAGTAAGAATAACAAGATGTCTCTACCGTGTGAGCTTTTAAAAGTCGAAACCAATCCTCTCTAAAGCGTTTAAACTGTTTGCTTGTCCGGTCTTAATATGTTGACTACGACCAGCCCCTTTAACAAAGAACTGGATTCTGTAAACGTGTTTACTTCGTTGCTTAAAAATACCGACCAACAATACATTTGCCAAGAGAAATGTCATGGCAAATGTCAGACTATAGGATTAACCTTTATCGGACCGCCGCGTTACAGCTACTACATACATTGCGACGAGGTTCCACGGAAAGATGAAGCATTACGAGTAAAGTTTAAACTGACATTGAAATGTAAACATTACCACATTGATGGCATGAAAGAATACAACATAGGTGGTAACATTAATAAGTGATATGTAACATATATTATACCTGAAAAGCATTATCCATAATGTAAAATCCAATTAATAATTAAGAAGATTTGGAAAATAATTACGCACGCACTTGTCTTGTAATTATAAATGGAATAATACGTTTATATTTGAATATCTGTGAAAATTAAAACCAGTATTCATGTTAATTAAACTGTTCTATAGTATGCTACACAGACTACCTTGATTTAGACCAAAATAACGCAATCCTATATGCAATATGCCTGGTCCCAATTATCAACCTTGCATGACACCAATATTACGAAACATACCATTTTAATTCAAGACGAACTCGACGTAAAATAGACGAAAATAATGCACAATATGCCTGGTCCCAATTACCAACCCTGCATGACACCAATATTATGAAATATACCATGTTAATTCAATACATATTTACATATTAAACCATATAAAAGACAAGCAAACTAAACAGTAAGAAAATATTATAGACATACTTGGAAAGCACCTGAAAATATTTCTTCCAGTCCAGATTAAAATCACTAGAAATACCTTTGCTGGCCGGACAGTGACTGACCGCTGGTTAGTTGACAACTGTAAGCAGTACGACGACGGTGGAGCTCCTGTCTAGACCTTGGCTCACGTTCTTAATAGCATTCTAGATTTCGTATCAGCTCTTTAACTGTCGTCTTTTGTAGAACTCTAATCGGAGTTGACCAAAAGTGTGTCAATACCGATGGCAGCGCTCGTTTGTACACTCCGTGGCGGCTGTTTAGACAATACACGGCTTGCAGATTGCACGTTACGTAAGCCGTTTGTTTTTCCAAACATAAAACATCGTGTGCAATCGTGACTACAAAGTTACGTGTTCACACTAGTTTTGATATTAGTCTACAGGTTGAGAGTTTCGAGGTCATGGTTTGCTTTAAGACGGTGACCCAGTTTTTATCACGTTATTGTATTGACGCTCAAACACCGTTTGTACTATCTATTGTTAAATTTAAGACAATAACTATTGTTTAAAATAATATTGTTTTAAAACTACATGTATTTTTAGATCAAATTTTGGAGCTATGGATACTTAAATTGCTAGACAACATTTAGCCCTAGCCTAAAACAAAATGTAGCATAATTCATTCAAAACTAAAATTAAATTCAGAGTAATAAGAATAGTAGTCTATGGCACCATATACATTCAGCTCATATCGACGTCTCCATATGAGCGCTAGTAGTGCGATAGTGGAGACGATGCAACTTGGATATGACTTAATATACTATAATCATAACCAAATGCAATGCACATGCATATCGAACCAGGCATTGCAGTCACTGAACACATGACTTAATTATTGATGAAATGTTTTCGACTCTTCACCATTGCTTTGCAAACTATATACATGTACTTAGTACACTAACGACATGAGTTTTATTTTCCAAACATTAACACAACCACAGAAATTCTGCAGGATAATACAATAATACTAATTATTACACTACGGCCTGGATTAATACATGTGTGATAATATTATTGGATTATTCAACTATAGTAAGATTCATTTAAATAGAGCCCCTGTTTTTTTTCTCTCCAATTTATAAATAATACAGGAGTTTGAGCCTATACTTTTTTTTATAGTTTGCTTTAAGTTTTCGTGAAAACGGACCCAAACCCCAGTAGATTCTGGTTATGTACATCTCCAGCATGGGAAATGGCGCTTTAGCAGTGTTTTTAACATTTCCACTATATAATTTTCAGTGTTTGTGTGTTGGTTTCTACGTCACAAATCGAACTTGTAAGATTTCGACCTAGTCACTATACTTTGTATCTGAAAGCATTTAGGCAAGCTTGTATAATAATAAGCAGTTATTAATTTGCATAATAACTATTGCATTGTATCAATTGTGCGTCTGTAATCATTTATTGTGTTTGTAAAGTATCGACTGCTATCGTCTGCTATATACTATTTTATGTTCTAATGTTTATGATGCACCTGTTTTGTATATTTGTATAGAAGTTATTTGTATAGAAGTTAAAAGTGCAAGATGCATGTAATATATAGATATTCTAATAGATGGCTTTTGACTTAGCTGTGCTCGATGTAATGCCCCCTTCCGCTCTATATTTGTTCATGAAATACACAACAGATGGGTTTTCTTTAAAATATTTTATTTCAAAATGACCACAGATTTGTCGGTAGATGGGATGAAATGGTGAAATGTCACTTCATGGAAGAAGCCTGATATGATCCAGACATAATGAACTATGCATCTCGGTATTACACCAGGCATTGGAACCAGTGTTCGAAATTACTGCTGGCCCGGCCATTTCTCCCAATGCTAAGGGTATCCTATAAAGGCCTGTAGAAATTCATGTTTTTTGTAAACATTTGTTATTTGTATCATTATTCGGGCCAGTGTTTCCAGCGGTAATTTCTAACACCGATCGGAACGCCACTCAATTGCCTTGGACAGTTCGAATATATATATACAACTAACACAAAAAACAAGACTACTTGTGTCGTGACCAGGACCCGAGATTACGAAACTTTCCGAGTACGATTTCATGCTCAGATTAAAATTTATATGAAGTTTAAAAAAATTCTGAGTTGAGTATGAAATCGTACTCAGAAACGTTTCGTAATCTTGGGGCCAGGGCTTTAGACTAACACTATGCCCGACATTACAGGAGCAAGTTAAATTGCACTGCGGGCGACCTACTTTTTAATATTTAGCACATTTGGTGCCTTTGCTACTTGCCCTGACTTTACCCTGTGGGCAGACAACTCATAATGTTAGTCTGGAGCCTTGTCAGCTGCTCAATGTCAGCTGCTCAATGTCAGCTGCTCAATGTCAGCTGTTCAATGTCAGCTGCTCAATGTCAGCTGTTCAATGTCAGCTGTTCAATGTCAGCTGTTCAATGTCAGCTGCTCAATGTCAGCTGTTCAATGTCAGCTGTTCAATGTCAGCTGTTCCTTTCGGAAGATTCATAGAATGATTCAAACTTGAGACGCTGTGATGGTAAATCCTGTTGACACATGATGCAGCCTCGCAATTCCTGTTGACACGTTAAGTTAGTTAACACAATCTTGCAGTTCCTGTTGATGCAACCCTGTAACAGTTGTTTTTGTAACCTTGCAACAGTTGTTTCTGTAACATTGCAACAGTTGTTTCAGTAACATTGCAACAGTTGTTTCTGCAAGTTTCTGTAACATTGCAACAGCTGTTTCTGTAACATTGCAACAGCTGTTTCTGTAACGTTGCAACAGCTGTTGTTTCTGTAACATTCCAACAGTTGTTTCAGTAACATTGCAACAGTTGTTTCTTTAAGTTTCTGTAACATTGCAACAGTTGTTTCTTTAAGTTTCTGTAACATTGCAACAGTTGTTTCTGTAACATTGTTGGCACAAACTGACAACAATCATTAACCATTAAATGTTGTCCATGTTAAAAATACAAAGTCCATGTTGTTAGATCAATCTAAATGCGAAACAACTCGTTGAATATGTCTCCATGTCTGGATGTCAGAGTCAAATTAGAGTAGTTTCCCTTGAACGCTGTCGGCCAGGCCAGAGTTTTTAAACCGCTGTCAACAAACTGCTTGATGTCTGTCAGCCTACTTTTAGCGGTGTGATAGCTTGGTGTAAGCGTGTGACCGAACTGTGAATAACATGCTGTAGAGGTTCGTCCTCGCAACAAACGTCCTGCAACGAGAAACAACATTTATTATGTATTTAATGCCCGAAAGGACTGTGCCTGTGCCTAATCCAGCAGGGAGAGGGTTAACAGTGAAAGACTGAGATTAGCAGGGAGAGGGTTAACAGTGAAAGACTGAGATTTCTCAAACTGAGAAAAGTGATATTATCACTGACTGCAGTGAGGAGAACAGTGCTATCGTCACTGCAGTGACAAGATCAGATTCCGGTACAACTGCTGATACTTTCCAGGTTTAGAAGTTCCCACTCGCCCGGCGGCCCGATCTATTTCTCATAATGTTAAAATTATCCTACGTGCAAGTAGAAATTTCATGTTTTGTTATTTATATCATTATTCGGGAAAGTACGTTTTAAAGTTAAGTTCCAACCCTGACTTAGTCAGTACATCGCACAAATATTTGGTGAATTTGACATGTCATGTTAAACATTTACGATGTACCAGAGTTGTACCAGTGTTTGTTGATTCATTGAATATATTCTGTTTTGACTTATACTTGTCATTGTGTTCGCCATTTTATTTCAAAACTTTAATATCCATTGTTAGATCACTAAAGACATTATGTCTCCACCAATTTGTTGAGTAATTTATTACTAAGGATTGACGGCAATATTTTTCATCAAGGTATGAACAGAAGGAAAGAAAACATTAAATAGATATTGAAGTCAATCTTTAAAAGTTATATTGTATCCAAAGACGATATTGCCATTTCAACATCGCAATACTAATTTTTCACCCACATGCAACGACTAAAATAAAAGAAAACATGGTCAGGACAACTCACCAGGCAGTCCAATCCATTTCTCCTAATGTTAAAGCCATCCTACGGGCTGGTAGAAATTTCATGATTTTTAAAAAAATTATATTTTTATTCGGGTGAGTACGTTTCAAAGTAAAAGTTCTAACCCTGAGAAAACAAAAATCTTGAGTTAGTCCACATGGTACATACCAGCGTTTCTAGATTGATGTTTGCAATGTTCTCGTCGACGGTTACGGTTAGGACATTGTTGCGGATCAGTTTACTCGTGCTCTCGGGCCCGAACATCTCCTTCATCATGTCGATGACACATTCCTGGAAATGGCTCCGGTCGACGGTCATCACAGAAGGCACATCTGGAAGAACGATCGCAATAATCTTTAGAGCTTAAAGGCATATCACATATTTATGGTTGTTTTGGACTAGTTCTTAGCTACTGCAAAGTGCATTCACTTGACATACATAAAATCATGTTTGTACTTCCAAAAATCGTGTTTGTACTTAATTTTTCAGACATTTCAGATCTGAAGATCATAAAACTAACAAAAGGTAAAATTTATTAGTACCGTAAATACAATAAAAAATAGTACGACTACAAATTTCTATTTATCATGAAAAAATTGAAAGGATGAAAATAACAAACTTTTCTGAGGCATTGGGTCCTTCTCGGCGCGCAAGATGACGGTCACAACAGCATCAGCATACATGTCCGTTACAGGATTGGCGATCCACTGAAAATAGACACGACACGTAACTGACGGCAGTTATGTTCAGAATCCTGGATATTCTATCGAGAATTCCAGATATATTTGATATAATGTGAACCCAGAAATGCAAAGCTTCCACATTATTTTTATGAACCATTCATACACAAATCAGGCAAGAGAAAACCCATTCCAATTTTAATTTTGGCCCATCCCGGATTTGATTTTTCCGCATCCCAATTTTAGTTTTGCCACATCCCTGGTTTTAGTTTTGCTCCAATCCGGATTTGGCTTTTCCACATCCCACTTTTAGTTTTTCCGCATTCTGGATTTTCATTTTCCGCACCCGATTTTCATTTTCCCGCATAATGGTTTTAGTTTTGCTGCATTGTGGTTTTAGTTTTTCCGCATCCTGGTTTTTCCCGGGTTTTTGCTTTGCCTTATAGACAGTGAGTCTGAGAATAGACGTACCTCAATGATGACCATCCTCGGGTCAAACACCACTGTGATGGTCTTGAACACTCGCAGCGCCGGTTTGTCATTGATCGTCATCGTCTCCACGTCGCCAGCCAGTTGAGACAGGTAGTACCGCAGCAGTGGTAACGTCCCAGTGTAGGCGATGCTCAGACGCTGTGTCACCATACTCATAGCAAGATCCGTGTAATCTGCATACACAGAAAGTCATGAGAGTTAGATATAACGATAAACAAACACAAACAAACAATAAATAAAAAAATAAATATTAATTATTTATTTTTAAATAATAATAAAAATAAAATAAAAAAAATAAATAAAAAAATAAATAAAAAATAAAAAAATAAAAAAAAATAAAAAAAAATTAAATAAATAAAAAAAAATAAAAAAAAATAAAAAAAAATTAAATAAATAAATAAATAAATAAAAAAAAATTTAAAAAAATAAAAAAAAATAAAAATATTTAAAATACAAAAATAACTAACTCCTCTTTTATATAGTGAGATATTTGTCCAGTTATCATAATTTAGCATTTGCTCTCTATAGTGAGAGAAGTGTTGATGAGGTAAAAATCTGTAGATTTTTAAATTTACAGTTTAGCATTAAATTGAATTAAAATAGCATTAAATCTCGGGGCCTGGTTCTGTTGGCACTTACTGGGCAGGTCAGCTGGTGCCACGATGTGATAGTTGAAGTTCCGCTTCACCAGGACGCCAGCTACTTTTGTTCCGTGCTTTGGCTTCTCTGCGGCCAGACTGCCCACAACCTAGCAACAACAAAACACAGAAAAATATGAAAATATGATAATACAGTGCTCCCTCGATATAACGCCCTTCGATGCACCGCGGATTCGGATACAACGTGGACCTCATTTAAAAAAATAAAATAAAAATACAAAATTCATTTTTTTTTCTCTCGTTATATTCGTTGATATAACGCAGGTATTATAACGACCTAGTATAAGTACACAGTAAAATGAAAAATATGTATAATATACAGTAGACCTCGCATATACGGGCCTCAGATAAACCGGACACTCGCCTTATAATGGACTGAATCTGAAGTCCTGGTCGCGTCCAACGCTAATTACGGAATATACGTTATAACGGACTTCACATATAACGGACAAAAATGTCCGGTCCCAATGAGTATGTTATATGCGAGGTCTATTGTATGTATTAAATTTGTATAGAGATGCTTTCAAAACATGAAAGGTTAAATATTGTCCGTCACCTTTGCCAACTTTTCTCCGCGGAAATGGAGTTCCACCGCAACAGTGTTCCGCGGGTTATGCACCTCCATCTTGTAGTCAGTGCTGTCTTCATACTCGCGCTGTAACGCTGCTTTCAACCGACTCATCTCGTTGGCTTCCCCGTGAACCAGAACCTAACGACATTGATCAAAATTTGGATTTAAAAATAAAAATAAAAATTTATGACAATACAAGTACAATAGAAAATCGATGACCAATCCAGAAACTTTATAGGAAATACAAACATAAAATGGACTCTGACATTTCCGAAAATGTATAGGAAATACACATAGAAAATTCATAAACAATCCCAAAATTGTTATTAGTTTTTATAGACATTTATTCAAGGATTCAGAAACTCCATATATATTGGATAAATTGTTTAACTTTTTTTTATAGAAAATAATATTGGCAGACAAAACTTACGACATGTGGAGGTTTCAGCGAGCGCAGGAACTCGCTGGTTTGCTGATAGTCTGCGTGTGCGGAGAAGGATATGTAGTCCACGGAACATTTCAGTGGCAATTTCTGGCCAGTCAGAGTCACGATCTCGTCTGGCTCCGACAGGACATGCTGTAATGAAAAATAAACGTACTGTTGTTGTGATGTGTCTGAAAATTACAAAACAAGCTTGAAAATCAACATAAAAGCTTGAAAATCGCAACAAAAGTTGTGGGCTTGATGTACATAAGATATCATTTTCAACTAAAAATGGAAAATATACCTTTAACAGGTCCTGTGAAAATAAAGGTTAAACTTAAAGCAAGCATTGAATTGGGGATTAGAGTCGCTTTCTAGATTCTTTCACTAATATCACGACTTGTTAGTTTAGGACAGGAGGAAATTAAATTTTTAAAAATAACAGTTTCCCGTTTCCTGGGAGTGAGTGAGTAAGGCACAGGACGACGGCCAACGTGCCTCCTTTGTGCCACCATAAAACTGGTCAGGACGCTGTCGGACACTCAAAAGACGCCGAATGGTTGCTGAATGGTTGTCTAGGACGTTCACAGAATGTTCAGCCATCGCCAATTTTTTTAACATTCGCACAACTGTCGCCGAGGGTTTGGTTGCTTAAAGGTGGCCGTCCTGTGTAAAGGGGGTATAAGTGAATATGGAGTTGAACGTCGCTGCGGGAATCTTTCACCCATTTGCGACGATCTGTTTCCTGGGAGGTACAGCTGTGCCACTCACCTTTGCTAGCGTCCCCTCCACACAGTAACCGGCAATGATGCATCCATTCCGCTTTTCCGTGCACCAGCTCTCGAAGAGTTCCCTGGACAGACCGCTCTGCATCATTCCGGGACTAGCCAGGACCACGGACGGTCCGATGTCCTCAAACTGTTCCATACTCTGTCCGAAGAAAAAAAATGTGTGACAAGTTTAGGACCGTTGTCCTTCAAATAATAATATTAATAAATAATAATAATAATAAATGATTTATTGTATTATTATTTTTAATTGGGATTAAGTCGCTTTGTAGAATCTTTCACCAATATCACGACTTCCCAGTTTAGGGCAGGAGGTAACCCGCAACATCTGTAGCGCTGAATGTTGCAGTAAACCTGCGAGCACCAGCTGGTACTGACAGACCAAGGATGATATCTGAATTTCCACTCTACAGACAGTGAATCCTATCAATATCGTGTCAGAAATGTAACTTTTGCGAACATTGATGTCGGACACGCCACATGGTGGGATTTGAACCTGGAAACTTTTGTTCCAAAGTCTGACATTCTACCACCCGCCCTACAGACATATCAATATCGCGAGAGTGATAATGGAGGAGTTTAACATCATTGCGTGAATCTTTCACTTATTTCAACACATTTTATTTATTTTTATTTTTTTTTTTATTTGGGGGTTAAAGTCGCTTTCTAGAATCTTTCACTAATATCACAACTTGTCAGTTTAGGGTTAAGAGTTAGATTAAAGGAGGGGTGTACAGAGGAAAAGATATATTTCGCACAGTTTATTTCGTACCTTGAGATTGATGATGTGTTTGAAGATGAAGGGGTTGCTGATGGTGATCTGTCGCCGGATCTTCTCGTTCATGGCGTTGATGTACGTCTGGTAGACACTCATGCACTTCTTGGCCAGCGACGACGCGTAGTAGATCGGAATGTCGTGAAGCTCGGGGTGCTGGCTCCAATATTCATCTGGAAGAGAAATTACAATATCAATATTTATATTACTATTTACTAATTATCTCGACGTATACAGCGGTCATGAAAGGTTACTTTGACTACTAGCTGCAGAACTGTAGCTATAAGATGCCCCGTTTACTATTTTGCTATCTATTCTGGCACCCTATAGCTA
>JAUTBZ010140739.1:0-12845 GCA_032361785.1 Lepetodrilus galriftensis | reverse complement strand
TTGATGGCAGCCCAGGTATAGTGGTTGTTGGTGTGGCTAAATTCTTTAAAACCATTGCGCAAGAAAATTAAAGAAAGTAATTCGAATTGCTTACCTACTGATTTGGCTACAGATTTTGGCAAAACAATTATTAAACTAAATAATTCAATAATAAGCAGCAAAGTAAAAGCGACTTCAATCGCAAAAAACGGATTAGAAAAAAATGTTTCCAAATAACCCAAAGAAATCCAATCTAATTGAACAAGCGAAGTGATCCCAATACAAATCAAAAAGATACTTACAAGAATGGAGCTAATAAGCTTGTGTGTTTTACTATTTTCCCACAATTTTTTTATTTGATAAAAAATAGCATCTGTTCGGTATAGTATGGCGTCTAACATCGGATAAGTTTAAAAAAGTATAAGCGAAATGGCAATGTAGAAACTGGCGACCATCAGGAACAAAAAACTATTCCCCAAAAGGTATAATAGCCATTTAAAAAATGTTTTAATTGGCTTCCTCTGATAATAATTCTTCAGACTTAAAAAAGAATAAGCGACCATTGCTATCGCAATTGGAAAGCTGACTATATCTGATAATGGATCAGGTAGTTGTAAAGCAAGATGAAAAAGAATAAGTAATACAAAGAATGCCGCAAAAAGATATAGTAAATATAAAACGTGCTCTGCATAGAGTTTCTTCGAACGCCAAAAAAGAATCTTTAACCATAAAGCAGAAAAGGGAATCACCCCAAATACTAGCCAGATAATATGATTGGTGAAATAGTCATAGATTGCATTAATACCAGCAGTATCAAATCTTTTGGTTCTACTCAAAGCAAACTTGTCTCGCCAATGGGTAATCGCATATTTTTGATATAAAGAATCTAATGCTAATTCTTGTAAATCACTTAATAAAATTGTTTTGTTTTTTTCGCTAGGCACTTTTATCCCAGTACTATCCACAACTATTTGTATGGTAATATTTCTTCGTGGGTATAGGTTAAATGATTTTTTTTCTTCTGTTGTCTGCTCTGTGCTATCGGCGCTTTTGTACTTTAGTCCCTGTAAAAAGCCTCCTTTAAATGTCGTGGTATCTGCTTCTTTAATATCTATTGGTTTATTTTCGATTATGGCGCGAATATGACTCTTCTGGTTTTTGTCATTAAAATCCGTATCAATAAAACGCTCTCCAAGACTAGAAATCATAGCATAAGCCAGCCAAGCATAAAAGAAGAATCGCAAAGGATGGAGATATTTTTTACGATGACCTTGGACATAGCTCGTCGCTAACTTACCTGGAACCAACCCACCTCTAATAGTATTAAAAAACTGGTTGTCCAAATTAAATATAATACTAAAGAAGTCCCCAAAAATTGACCGCAAAGTCAACTTCGGCAAGTTGGTCTTTTGTCCACATGAAGGACAAAATTTTCCCTCTCCTGATGTCTGCTCACAATTTGGGCAGATGTTGTTATCTAATATATTGTTAGTTCTGTCCATTCAAGCGCTAATATAAGAATTTAGTTGGAAACCGTCGACGACCGTTGGGGCGACCGTTGGGGCGACCCTCGTGGTCGCCCAACCCCCAACCCATAAAAAAAACCCTTCCAAAAAGATGAAAGGGTTTAAATTAATATTTTTTAGCAATCTAATCAAAAGACTGATTAGTAGCAGTAGAAGCATTCACTAAATCTTGGTATTCTAGAGGAGTCAAACCATCTAAAACAAAATCAATAGGATTGATAGGGCGATTTTGGAATCTCACTTCATAGTGAAGGTGTTCTCCAGTTGAAGTACCCGTATTTCCGACTTTGCCGATAATCTGTCCTTTCGTTACTTTCTGACCCACTTTAACATCAATCTTGCTCATGTGTCCATAAAGCGTCTCATAGCCAAAACCATGGTCTATGACAACGTGTTTACCATATCCACGACGACTATTGATTACCTTTTTGATAACGCCAGTACCTGTAGATTGAATAGGCGTCCCTGTTTTTGCAGGAAAGTCAATTCCAGTGTGCATACGCATCACCTTATGAATCGGATGTCTTCTGCGACCAAAACCAGAAAGTGTTTTGATTTTACGCTTCAATTTATCCTCTCTGATTGGCTTGATAGAAGGTATAGAAGCTAGCATCTCCTCTTTATCAGCGGCCAATTTTTGGATGGTATCCAAAGTCTTAGACTCTAAAGTGATTTGGTGTGCAAGCTTACGAATCTTCTCTTCATTGCTTTTGATAATCTGCGAAGAATTAAAGTAATTCGTCTCGTCTTTGTAGTGGTCTGCACCACCAATACCGCCATTCCACACATTATCGTCCATTGGTTCGATACCAAAAACAACTCGGTGAATACTTTGGTCTCTCTCGTGAAGGTTGTTCAAAGCCTTATCCATTAAGTCTAGCTTGTCCGTCAGCATGCCGTATTTATACTCCATGCGGGACAATTCGCTCTTCAATCCTTTCTGATTGGAAGAAGGAAAAAACTTAACAAAGACACTTGAAAATAATATTGAGGTAACAATTACAGCAGAAAATAGCCCAAAAACACGAAATAACTTCGTTTTTAAAGGTTCAACATGTTTCTCGTACTGTAGTGTTTTTTTATTGTAGTAATATTTTACTTTTCCCATTTTGGTGGATTAGTGAAAAAATAGCTTCCTGTTGGAAATGATAGTTCGTAGTGCATTCCTCCAACAGCTCTCCCTGAAGCAGAAGCAAAGGTAATGCGCTTAATTTACTTTCCAAAATTTTGGACGATAAAATCACTGTTTTTACCCTTTTATTTTAGATAAGATATATAAAAAAGTCAAATTGTGTGCCAAAACCAGAGAATACGGTTTGTCGGAACGATTAAGATATTAGTAAAAATCCTAATAAATCCTTATTTTACAATCATTTATTGATGAATTCTCGGATTTCATTCGCATTCTTAGCTTCTAGTTTCCCAGCTTGAATAAGTCGAATTTGGCGTCTGCGGATTGCACTTTCGTACAAACGATCCTCTTCGTCAGATATCGGGATCACCTTAGGCACCTTTCGAGTGGTCCGATCTTCATTCAGTGCCACAAAAGTAAAATAAGCTGAATTGCATTTTCGGGTTCCATTGCCTTTAAAGTTGGAGGCATACACTTGAACGCTCACTTCTATTGACGTATTGAACGCCCGAGTGACCTTAGATTCAATCGTAACCACTTCGCCCAATAAAATAGGCTGGTCAAAAGAAACTAAGTCAACGGATACCGTTACGACTAAGCTTTCGCAATGCTTTGCAGAACAAATACTAGCACCAATATCCATCCAGCGCAACAAATTACCACCCATTAAATTACCCAAAGGGTTGGTGTCATTAGGCATGACAATCTCTGTCATGGTGGTCAGCGATTCCTTTGGCTGCTTTTCTTTAATCTTCAATTTCTTTAGTTTTTAGTTCGAAGACACCTTCAAAATGCTTGATGAGATGCTTCTTTACACCTTCCAATGCAATTTCTTTGCCTAACTCATTAGCAATAGATGTAATCTGTTTATTCGGGTCATTTATTCCGCAAGGAACAATGTTATCAAATAGCCCAATATCATTATTCACATTCAATGCAAACCCATGCATCGTTATCCATCTACTCATGTGAACGCCTATCGCAGCGATTTTCTTATTCGGTTGCCCTAAAATCCAAACGCCAGTAAATTTATCAATACGCTCTCCCTTAATGCCATATTCCCCCAATGTCCGAATAATAACTTCCTCAATAGATCGAACATACCAATGTACATCTTCTTTGAGTAAACTCAAATCCAATATCGGATAACCAACAATCTGACCTGGCCCATGATGCGTAATGTCACCCCCGCGATTTATTTTGTAATAACTATATCCTTTTTGCGCAAGCTCATTTTGCGAAAGCAATAAATTATCTACAGAACCACTTTTACCCAAAGTATAAACAGGTGGATGTTCACACAACAAAAAATATTGTTTTGCATTAAAAACCTTGTTTAACTTGTTGGTAGCCATGGACTTATGAAGAGCAGTTTGGTAGTCCCAAGCCTCCTTATAATCTATCAATCCCAGATCCTGAACAAAAATACTACTTTGTTTAATCATAAATTATCAAACAATAAAACAGTATTTTGGTTTCAAAATACAGCCAATGATGAGCTTCATCGCAGACTTGGAGCGCAGCAACCGATGAAACACGTATAGTGTGTGAGGATATCTAAAAGCAAGAAGTGCGAGGAGGACACTAAAAAGCACATAAGTACGAGGATATCTAGAAAAGCACATAAGTGCGAGGAGGATATCTAGAAAAGCACGTAAGTGCGATGGACACCTAGAAAAGCACGTAAGTGCGAGGGACATCTAAAAAAGCACGTAAGTGCGAGGAGGACATCTAATCGGCCATCTAGGAACGCACGTAAGGGCGAACCCACGTGTTCGCCCATTTTGGTACCACCAAAAAAAAAAATGAAAATAAAATCAACCAACATAGCCAAACCAAAAACCATAATCTGGAATAAAAAAACCATCCAAACAGGCATCTACAAAAAAGAAGTCCCAGGCATCTACCTAGCAAAATCTGGCGTAAAAGGCGACTCTGTCATGAACACCGAGGTACATGGAGGCGTCGATAAAGCCTGCTATCTCTTCAGCACGGAGCATTACGACTTTTGGCGTAAGCGATACCCAAATCTACCATGGGAATGGGGCATGTTTGGGGAGAACCTGTCGGTAAAAGGATTGGATGAGACAAAAATCCATATTGGCGATGTATTTGAAATAGGGGAAGCGATTGTACAAGTTTCTCAGCCACGTTTACCCTGTTTTAAGCTCGGAGTAAAATTTGGAGATCAAGCAATTCTAAAGCAATACCTCCGATCGACACATTCTGGAATATATGTTCGGGTGCTGAAGGAAGGCAAAGTAGTCAAAGGGGATTCCATGTATTTGCTAGAACGACCAGCACAAAGTATGCGGGTAGAAGAAGTCTATCGAGTTTTTGGGCAAGAGAATAAGGACAAGCAGTTGATTGATAAGGCATTGTCTATAGATCCGCTTTCAGAATCCATCAAAAAGTCCTTCCGCCGCTTTCGCAAAAAAATAGCAGATTAAGGATTAAACATTTTGGCTGTTTTTGCGTATTATAGAGTAGCTAATTGGGCAAAATGACTTTTGTTAGGAAGGGGAAGAAATACCTGATTGAATGAAGAAATTGTGCCTAAGATTTATTAGCTTTGCAGCCCCAAAGGGGAATTTTGATATTATTCTTTTCACGAAAGTGTAATATCGCCTAGTAATTTAAAATGAAATGTTATGAAACTACTGGTCTGTATTAGTCAAACACCAGATACCACAGCGAATATCGCTTTTAAAGATAATGATACTGCTTTTAGTCCAGATGGTGTCCAATTTATCATGAATCCTTATGATGAGTGGTACGCGCTTGTTAGAGCCTTAGAATTGAAAGAGGCTGCTGGCGGTACGGTTACCATCCTGAATGTTGGCCCTGCTAGCAATGATGCAGTTATCAGAAAGGGTCTAGCGATAGGCGCTGATGATGCAGTGAGAATTGATGCAGAAGCTGTTAGTGCAGGTTTTGTAGCCAAGCAAATCGCTGAATATGCCAAAGATAAAGGGTATGACGGCATCTTTATGGGTAAAGAAACCATCGATTATAATGGAGCTATCGTTCCAGGAATGGTCGCAGAATATTTGAATTTACCGTTTGTTTCGCTTGCGCAAAATATGGAAGTTGCTGGAAATACGGCAACTATAAAACGAGATATTGAGGGTGGAGTAGAAGTACTTTCTGTTGATTTTCCATTTGTGTTGAGTGCTTCTAAAGGATTAGCGGAACAACGAATTCCAAACATGAAAGGAATCATGATGTCCAGAAGAAAGCCTCTGAATGTGGTGCCTGCTGTCGCTTTTGATAACCCTGTTCAAGTTTCTAAATTTGAAATGCCAGCACCAAAAACTGCTGTTAAATTAATCGATCCAGAAAATATGGACGAACTAATCAATCTTTTGCACAACGAGGCAAAGGTCATTTAGTCATCCCTAAAAAATAATAAAATGGTACTAGTATATGCCGAAAGTCCTGAAGGACAAATAAAAAAATCTGCTTTTGAAGCAGTTACTTATGCCGCTAAATTAGCGCAAATGATGGGAACTTCTGCAACAGCCTTAACTATAGGTACTGCAAATGATGCCGGTAATTTGGGTAAGTACGGAGCAACAAAAGTGGTGAATGTCCCAGGCGATGCTTTGGATAGTCAAAATATTGCGAAAGCAATTGCAGATACAGCTGAAGCATTAAGTGCAGATATAGTCATCATGCCATTTACGACGACAGGACAATCTGTTCAAGGTAGAGTGGCAGCTAGATTGAATGCTGGAATTGTTTCTGGTGTGAGTGCTTTGCCAAATTTAGATAATGGATTTGTGGTAAGACGCCCAGTATTTTCGGGTAAGGCTTTCGCAAATTATCAAATATCTTCCGACAAAAAAGTTTTATCCTTAATGGGTAATGCAATTCCTGTAGAAGAAATGGGAGCTCCTGTTGGTGTTGATTCTGTCGAGGTTACTTTGGCGCCAGCTAAAATGACTCAAGTAAGTGTAGAAAAGCAATCTGGAGGTATTCCTTTGCCAGAAGCAGACTTAGTAGTCTCGGGTGGTAGAGGTTTTAAGGGGCCTGAAAATTGGGGCATCTTATTAGAACTAGCAGAGGAATTGGGTGCTGCTACGGCTTGCTCTCGTCCTGTGGCAGATATGGATTGGCGTCCACATCATGAGCATGTTGGTCAAACAGGATTGGCTGTTCACCCTAATTTGTATATAGCCTTAGGCATTTCTGGAGCTATCCAACATTTGGCCGGTGTGAATAATTCGAAGACCATAGTTGTCGTAAACAAAGACCCAGAAGCACCGTTCTTTAAGGCAGCAGATTATGGAGTTGTTGGCGATTTGTTTGAAGTAGTGCCAAGAATGATTGAAGCGCTTAAAAAATATAAGGCTTCTTAAAGCTTTCCAATAAAAAGGAATAAAGATTTATGGAAAAGATAATGCTTAATATCGTTTCGCTTACGCAAAGTGTAACACAAGCACAGAATTTTGCTGTCGTGTTAGGAGAAGAAGACGGTAATCGTCGTCTCCCGATAGTAATCGGTAACGCAGAAGCTCAGGCTATAGCAGTTGCTTTGGAAGGGATGGTTCCTTCTCGCCCGTTGACCCATGATTTATTTAAAAATACTTTAGATACTTTTGCAATAGACATGAGAGAGGTCGTTATCAGTGAATTGTTAGATGGTATTTTTTATGCAAAATTGATTTGCTCTTTTCAGGGGAATATCGTTGAGATAGATGCTAGATCTTCAGATGCTGTTGCGTTGGCTGTTCGGTTTGAATGCCCAATTTATACTTATGAAAAAGTATTGGCAGAAGCTGGAGTCGTCTTGGAAGATGCTGGAACAGAGGAAAAAGAAAAACGGAAAAAGAAAACTTCCGAAAAAAAGAAATTAACTAACTTTTCTGTTAGGGAATTGAATACACTACTGGATAAAACAGTAGCATCTGAGGACTATGAAAAAGCAGCAATTATTCGTGATGAATTAAATCGGAGAGGTGCTGGATCTTAGTTTGTTTTTACCTTTCTATTTTTAATATTACTTTTAAATCCCCCTCTGTCTTGGATAGGGTAAAACTATTTCATGAAGACAATTAAAAATATTGCGTTCTTGGTTGGTGGTTATACTAAGGAGTTTGACGTATCCCTTAAAAGTGCAGAATATGTTGAAAGCCAATTAGTTAGCGATAATTATATTTTTTATAAAATTATTATTTCTAAGAATAGTTGGTACCATGTCTTGCCTTCCGGAAAAAAAGTACTTGTAGATAGAGATGATTTTTCTTTGTTTTTTGATGGAAATAAAATTAGCTTTGACGGTGCTTTTATTTTAATGCATGGAACGCCTGGTGAAGATGGTTTGATTCAAGGATATTTAGACGTTGTCGGTATTCCGTATCCATCTTGTGATCGATTAAGTTCGACCATTACTTTCGATAAAAAATATACAAATACAATTGCTGGCGCTAATGGAATTGCTGTTGCAAAATCTTTAATATTAAAAAAAGATGAAGCTCTAGACTTAGAAGTATTATTAAAAGAAGTTAGCCTTCCTGTCTTTGTAAAGCCGAACCAAGGCGGGTCTAGTTTAGGCACTTTTAAAGTGACGGATAAAGATGCTTTACTAAATTCTATTCAGCAATCATTTGAGGAAAGCGATGTCGTCATGATTGAAGAATTAATTCCGGGTAGAGAATTAACAATAGGCGTAGTTGAGTGGGAAGGAGATATTATAACCTTGCCAATTTCGGAGGTGATTGCACCCAATGAGTTTTTTGACTACGAAGCCAAATACACAGTAGGTGGCTGTGAAGAGATTACGCCAGCAGATATTACTCCTTCTATGCAGACGGCTGTTGAACAAAGTGCTATTCACGCCTATCAGGTTTTTGGTTGTAGTGGAATCGTTAGAGTGGACTATATCTGGCACGAAACCAAAGACGAGCCTTATTTCTTAGAAGTGAATACTATTCCAGGGATGACAAAGACAAGTTTTATCCCTCAGCAGCTAGAAGCAATGGGCTGGACATCTAAGAAACTGCTGATTGGCTTATTAGACGAAATGTTTTTGAAACATTAAGTGCAGGAAGGGATTAAGAACATTAGGTCTTTATGCCATATCCTACTAAGTGCAGAATCAGGATTAGCAGGATGGCGTCCTACTTTCAATTTGACTTTTGACAAAAAAGCAATCTTTTTACCCTATCCAGTATGCCATGACGAGCAAATCCGTACAAATCCATAAAATCCGTAAAATCCGCGTTCTATCCTGTCTAGTGTGCAATCATTAAGTGCAGAATCAGGATTAGCAGGATGGGTCCTACTTTCAATTTGACTTTTGACAAAAAAAGCAATCTTTTTACCCAATCCCAGCATGTCGTGACGAGCAAATCCGTACAAATCCATAAAATCCGTAAAATCCGCGTTCTATCCTGTCTAGTGCGCAATGCCACCCAAGTTTGGACTAATTTTTGCAGCTAATCTCTAGCTAGAAAAACCCCAAGTTTTAAATAGCAATTCTGCGGTAATCTTTAAACAGATGTTTGGAGTTAAGTCAAAGAATATCAAAAAATATCCCCCACATTTTAGCGCATATTTTTAATAGTAATGTGTAACTGATTGGATTAGTTGCGACTTGCTATAACGAAAAAGAATATGTAATTTTAATTTGACAAAGTAGTCTCAAGGAGATACCTTTGTTGAAATTATAGCATGTAAAATATACCCAAAAAGCATTAAGTTATATTACTTATTGTTTCCTGTAAAGAAAATCCATCATCTGATGGATCTGTAAATTCTCCAAATTAAATTAATGTGTGTAGAAGTTCTTGGAACTGCTATGCATTTAACTGTTGTTAGAAATGGTTCTAGCATCTTAATTTATTAACAAAGAGTTTACTTATGAAGAAAATCTTTACAATTTTGCACCAATGGGTTGGGGTAATGGCTTTGTTGCTGTTGTCCTTTTACGCATTTAGTCAAAGTGCAAGCTCGCTGACGCTAAGTCAAGTTGAGTCCACAAACGAGACAAGTTGTGGGGTTGGAGACGGAGAATTAAAAATTTATTTCTCTGACTCAGGATCCCAAACAACTTATCGCTTAGAATGCCAGTATGCTGATGGGCGAAAAACTGGCTATGAAGGCTTGGTGAAAAAGAAAAATTTCATCAAGATTAATGAAGTTTTTCCAGCTACTTATACTCACTTCGAGTTAGTGAGAGAGTCAGATGGAATTCGTTCTAATCTTCTAGATGTTTCCAAACGTGTGAAAAATGCCTGTGATAAGGATTATTTTGGGCAGGAATACGATCCTGTATATGTTTGGAATTGTCAAGGTGTTAAAGTAGGAATTGATATGGATATTGTAAAGAGGAACTCTTATATCAATATCTCTAACAAGTCATATACTTGTATTGCATATGTTGATGGAAATGGAAATATTGGGGAGTCTATCCAGACGTATTGTATTCAGCCTAATAATGATTCGCCTGGTGACTTTCAATTGGGTACGATTGAATGGACTAAGCAAGTTGGAGTTGGCAATATTATGACCGAGCTTCAAGCGGAGCGAATCAATTGGTTGTTTTGTCATGCTGAAGGTCGTGAGCCTTGGGAAATTTTTGAAGCTGAACAGTATGTTCTAGGATCGAAATGGCAAGACTATACTAGTTTTGCTGGTGAAGCTATTAATGCTGTAACGGAAGTACAAGGGGGTATTGCCAATAAAATGGTTGTTTTTAAACCCTCAATTGATTATCTTCAAGTGCAAATACAGCATGAAGTAATTGGTAATTGTGAGCCACTTTGTGATAATGTAACAGATGCTGGAGTGATTGGATACGATCAGGATATCTGTATGGGAGATACACCAAACAAAATAACTAGCATCAGCTTGCCTTCCGGTGGGTCTGGTGATTTAGAGTATGTATGGTTAAGTAATACAGCAGGTCCAACTACGGACGGCGCTATTGATATGAACTTTAATGGTCCGGAATATCAACCTGGTCCAATAACAGAAGATACTTGGTTTAGAAGATGTGCTCGAAGAGGAACTTGTGAAAATTTTCCAGGAGAATCTAACTGGGTGAAAATTACTCCTTCTGTTTGTGAAATAGATGGTAGTTGGGATTTTTCTTGTGAAGATAATAAGAAAGTAGATATTGAAGGAAAAGGGATCCAGAATGTTGTAAATAATGTTTTGGATTTTGGTAATCCAAATGAGGTTTACAAAGTGATCGCAGAGGTTATTTATAAGAATGATAATCCTGGGATGACAATAGTTGTGAAGGACGATGCTGGTAATGCTTATACAGCTTATAGAAAAACTCTTGGAAGTAATAGTGTATGGGTGTATAGAGTGGAGTTGCCTGCAACTTCTTCTGTTTCTTACTATGCTGGAAATTCTTATAAAGAGTTTGCTCAATCTTTCGTGGCTTATGTATTTAGAAATGTAGAGTCAAATATGTCTAGTACTGGGATATATACGGAGAAAAGTGGTTTTAATGATATTCAGACTTTTACAATTCCTGTTAAGCCAGCTGCGTTTAATAGGGATTTGGTATTACAAATACCACTTTCTGAATTGTCAGATGATGGCCGTTATATGAAGATATCAGCTGATGCTGGTAGTGCGCATACAGAAAAACTGGAAGTGATTGATGACTTGCCAGGTGGTTGTTGTTATATGATGGTTACACTTATATTGCCTAACGTAGCGGCAAGTGTTGATGTAGTTTCTATTAAAATAGATACTAGGAATTCTATGAATGGACCAGGCGTAAATGGACAGTCTTGGGTGTCAGCAGGTATGGTTAAGTATTATGAAGATTGTACGCCTCCTGCAGAGTTGACAATGAACTGTTCTTCTGTTTCTAATATGAATGTTGTTATTCCTGTTGGTTCTTTGACTACAGTTGTAACTTGGAATGCACCTACAGCTACTTCTACTTGTACGGTTGGAAATGTTGATGTATCTCAGATAGCTGGACCAACAAGTGGTACAGCTCTTCCTGTCGGTACATATAATATTGTTTATGAAGCAACGGATGGTTGCGGAAAGAGTGAAACTTGTAGTTTTAATATTAATGTGGATTACAATGATGATCCAGAGGTTTGTATTGAAAGGATTATTTCAAACATTACGCAGTGTAATGGAGGTGCTCAAAGTGCTTTTTGGACTAGTAATCTGGTCGAGGGTATTCCTAATTTGGATGATAGTTATGTATTAGTTTCTCCTGGAACTTTTACAGAGTATACTGATGGTACTGCTAAATTTAGCATGGTTGTTCAGAATAGAACAAATGCAAATGTGAAATTTGCGGTTAATATGCTTCTTTCTGGGAAGGTTAGTAGTAATGCTAATCCGCATAGCCCATATTGTGGTATTGAAGTAAATATTGGGGAGTGGAATTATTTTACAGATATGCAAGGTTCTATTGTAGGACTTGATGCTATTGCAGGCGGCGTCGTTTTTGGAACATGGAATATGCATAACCCTCAAATTGGTAATGGTGCAAGTTTGCACGATGCTAATTTTGGTTTTGATACATGGGTGAAAATAAGTGTTATTAGTCAACCAACTGCTAGTGGAGTTTCCTTTTCAGGGAATGCTGGAGCTGATATTAATTTCGCTTTAAGTGGAGACCCATATGCTTGTGATCCTGATGGTGAAGTAGTAATGGATTGTTCTTCTATGAATGATGTTGAATATACTTTAATTGGTGAAACAGAAAAAGTAGTTACTTGGGATGCGCCTACTGCTACAACATCTTGTGTGCAAGGTGGTATGGTGGTTACGCAAACGATAGGAGCTATTAGTGGTTCTGCTTTTGTAGCAGGATCTTATGTTGTGGAGTATGAAGCAACAGATAATTGTTCTAATTCTAAGAAATGTAGCTTTAATATTAAAATTAATCCTCCAACAGGAAAGGTTACTTTGGCTTGTGCTAGTTTAGTTGATATTACTTATCAATTACAGCCAGGCGAAGAAACAAAGGTCTATACTTGGAGTGAACCAGAAGCTACTTCAACTTGTAGCATTGGTGGTGTAAATCTAACACAAATAGAAGGATTGCCAAGTGGTAGTGCTTTTGCAGAAGGTAATTACACCGTGACTTATGAAGCAACAGATGCTTGTAAGAAGAAAGCAACTTGTGGATTTACTATTACCATTACTCCAGCAGAAACTGGAGAAGTTGAAATGGCTTGTGCAGACTTAACTGATATTACGGTTAAGCTACAACCAGG
>JAUTBZ010140728.1:0-12845 GCA_032361785.1 Lepetodrilus galriftensis | reverse complement strand
AAAATCCAGCTTGGCAAACACCGGAAATGGATTCAGTGCACCAAAATACATTAGAAAAGTGTGTTTGCCAACTTTTAATCAAATTTGCCAGCATATTCCTTATAGAGCGACATTTTCAGAAAATCTGACTAGTCTACATCAGCATAGGATCACTGGAGACAAGGATCATCTACTGAAGCAGTAAGGAAGTACTCCCTACTAACATTTGTGCATTTATTACGTAAATAAAACGTTGACAAATCATTTGGCGCGAGTTGACCCGAGATTGGCGCGAGTTGACCCGAGATTGGCACGAGGTGACCAGAAAACCTTACCGCAAGAGGACCCAGCGCGAGTTGACCCGAAAATATGTCTGGTGCGAGGGGGACAGGCGCGACTTGACCCGTAACCGTTATTTGATACCCTGATTTCTGGATCACACTCTCACAGACACTTACTCATTCAAGATGAACCAAGTGCAAACTTGTGACGAAGTGTCTGCTGTTGTTTCTAGTCTAGAAACAACTTTGGCCCTATTTATCGCCGGGCAGTGATTTATGCTCATGCTCAGCATAATCACTGCCAGGCGATAAATAGGGCCAAGAAACAACTACGGCTGAAACTCCATATTCATTCATTCATTCATGTACTACTCGAGTAGTAAATTGATATTAGAGAGTTCCCCTTTGTAATGAACAATGGCTGACATATCGATTTAAAAAATTTAAATCAGTTTGCTTTTCGAAAGCGTTACAGTATAGGTGCTAAATACAACCTAAACAGTCAGTTAGGTTGTCTCAGTTTTAAACAAAATCTGGGAGAGCATTATACCGCCATATTAGTTTGCTCATTTGCTTCGCAACGGAAGTAATTCAACATGAGTACTTGAGTACCAAATGTCCTACCCGTTTCAGCCCTAGAAACAACTAGTTTAGTGATATGAGTGAGAGGGAAAATTACAAGAGACTGTTAACATTGTAATGATTTCTTTTCCCTTTTTAGTTCCAGTTGGAGAGCTGAACAATACAACAAATAACGATGTCGAGAGAACAGCCTCATTTTGCTGTGGTCGACATGGCAATAAACACCATGAGACAGATACAACAGTATATCAATGTCGGCATGGAAACCACCATTGATGTTGCAATGGATGTTGTGGAAAATGATAAAGGTATAAGTTTTATGCTTTAAATAAATGATGGTTAATTTTATAATTGCACGGTTAGAAGTTCCCACTTGCCCGGCTGAAGTATGAAAGATTTGAAAGTGCTGGTTACATCAGGGTTGGAACTTTAAAGCGTACTCGCTCGAATTTCTTTTTCGATACTTACTCCTAAAACACACTCGAATAGTCCCGCAATTCCCCCAGAGATAGCCATCTATTCAAACTTAGGTTTTCCTGCATTGTATGGAAAACAAAAAATTTGGACTTGCAAAGTTTTGTATTATGATGCTGTCGCCAAAACGCAGCTTGCACTGTTAGTAGTGAGCATGGTTAAGCCGACCCAGGTCACGACAGTGCAACCACGTGACGCCCCGGCCATACACTAGCGGCTGTATGAAGATGCAGTGGCAGAAGGGGGCAACACAACTCAGAACTCCAGCCATTGGTGAGTACAAAATTGTTGTGTTGTTGATTTTCTTAGTGTACAGGTATACTGTGGGTATTAGTGTCTCCTATTCCTGTCAACTAGTTCTCGTTCTGGCCTCCCACCTCCAAAGGTGAGTTGAAGTCTCCAATGCAGGAAAACCTAAGTTTGAATAGATGGCTATCTCTGGGGGAATTGCGGAACTATTTGATTGTGTTTTATCGTAAGTATCTCATAGAAATAGAAAATACAGGATAAATGTAATTTTCTCCTAATTATATAAATAGAGATTATTACCCGAGTGTCTTTAGATACTGTCAGTATCCTGCATTTGGGATAAGAATTTTATTATGCGAGCTTGGCGAGCATAATACATAGTGCTTATCCCCAAACCAGGATACTGACAGTATCTAAAGATATGAGGGTAATAATCTCTTTATCATGCAATGTCAATCTTAATCAACGGTCATGAAATTAAGCGTTAATAGTGGAGAATGTCTCCGGCAGAATGAAGGAACATCAGCACAGCTAAGTCAAAAGCTGACGTCATCTGTGTGTGATGTCATATGTTGTTTGTGTTTCTTGTGTGATATCACAGACAATCAAACACCCACACACAACAGATAAACACTGACTGATATCGAACATACAGTGTACTCTGCATTAACCGTCGTCGCAAATGGGTGAAAGATTCCCGCAGCGACGTTAAACTCCATATTCACTCATTCACTCGCTGCATTAACCGGCATCTGTGTAATCCGGCAGTCTGCATTTACCGCCACAATTTCAAAGTCCCGACCGGCGACAGTGCATTTATCATTAGTTAACATTTGGATAAACCAGCATCTCTCTATTCCGTACTCCGGCATCATTAACAGTAACTAGGACAGGAACCGTTATTCACTGCTAATTCACCTTGTATAATCCACCTTGTATAATCCGGCAGAGCATATAGGCTAAGAAAACAATGGCTGCAATTTAATTGTCGTGGTACACGGTTGAGTGGTTGGTCAGTGGAATCTCGAGATCGACTTAAGAGTCCAGTAATCATTATGAAAACAGTGGTGGATCAATGGGATTATGCATACTCTATGTGTATACTCACTAAATGGCGATAACTCATTGAGCTGAAAGTGTCAGGGTAGCCTACGCTTTTTATATGACAATTTTTTATATGGCATGGTAAGCAATGACCGTACCATATAAAAAGTGTCAAAGAATCTCAAGCTACATCTGAACAGCTGCTAAACCTATGAAATCAAGGGACGGAACTTATGACAAAATGTATAAACCAGCACTTTGTATAATTCAGCATATTTTCTCGGTCCCAACGAGTGCTGGTTTATACAGAGTACACTGTATAGGTAAAATATGTAATTTTCAGTGGGTCACACAGATACCTTTAACATTGCAGGTATTCAAATGACCCCCAGACCCCCTTTAAATTCGAACACTCTATTACACTGAACAAATCTCATTAAAATCAGATCTCTGCCCAGCTGAGATCTGACGGAATCAGCATTTACCTGATTTACCTCAGATTGCCCTTTGACCTCACATTGACGCACATTTTACACCTATGCAGTTTTAGCCAATCAGTGGCAGGTTTACGTGTTAAACGGTGCAGAAATTTTATAAATTACCCCGAGGGTTTACAGTGTTCGAAATACGGATAATATTGAGAGGGTCATTCTCCATAGGCCCAATGTTAAAGGTGGTAAAATCTGTTATTTTCAGGGGGTCATACAGACTACCCCGGACCCCCTATTAATTCGAATACTGGTTTAGTTTAGGCGAGGCTGTGATTGGCTGCGATCAGAGTTCACCCTGACACGACTCCTATACTGGTTTCCTGAGACCATAACTGGAGCAAGTTTCATATATCTGAGTGTTAGTTTTGGATCTTATTTTAATGCGACTGTTCTTGTACAGTTGTAGGTGAACCAATGCTATGCCAGCTAGTGCCCCGGAGCTCTGCGAGTCGTCTGTAGACGAGTCTCTGAAGGCCTCACTGGCCTCGGGACGTGGCATCGACCAGCAGCTGGTGTCCTCCGCCAAGCGGGTCCTGCTGCATAAGGTGGACTTCCACGCGGCCACCAAGCCCCACTCTCTACAGGTGGACTCCCTGAGGACCAAGTACATCCCGCTCAACGCCTCCCACAACTCAGCACAAGGCGGCGGTAGTCCCAGAGACAAGTGTAATGGTCAGTGTCTGTTAGGAATTACCGTAGTAATGATAAGTAATGTTGACTAGTGGACATTTTCATGTTTTGTATTTACACAAATAACATTTAATATTGAACCATTAACCTTATCCCTGTTGAATAAAATCAAAGTATTTTATTTCTGCATGTGATCGGGCAAGTTAACTCGCCTTCATCAGGAAGAGGGTTAAAACCAAGTTATTGTGTATATTGAATTTTACTTAATTTGTCAGGTATGTGTGAAATATTCCCGCTGTGAAAAAACAAAACATCTATCAATAAAAAAAACATCCTCGTTTGGGTTTAAATTAACAGTTACAACATACTGACAAGTATTTTTTTCTTTGGATCAATTTCAAATAATTTTGAATTTTAAAAAATCCATCCTATCCCAACAGGAAAGATGAATGGCGGATGTGCACGGGAGGGGGAGGATGGTCTGCCTGTCCCCCGGGTGATCCTGTACCCCGAGGACAAAGTCAGTCTGGAATGGAGGCGTGTCCAGAAGATCGGCTCTGGCCTCGTCAACATGGGCAACACCTGCTTCCTCAACTCCACCCTGCAGTGTCTGACGTACACCGCCCCTCTCGTCAACTACTGCCTCACAGACGACCACATCACTTCATGTACGTCTACATACTCTCTTCCTCGCCTCTCGTAGTGCAGTTATCATCCTTGGATGTTGCAGGTTTCCTCAAGCCATAAGCTACAAGTAAAATCTAATAATTTAAGTTTGGACTCGTGTTCGTCGTCGCATATGAGCGAGATATTTCTGCTGTGACATGAATCCATAAAAATGTACTGATGTTCAACTTACTTAGAATGATCATCATCGCCTATGGGTAAATTATTCCCGCTGCGATGTAAATAATTAATTCAATCAAACACTTAGAATAACTTTAAAAAATGAATGGTAACCGGGCAATATAGTTAATTCAGAAATTGTTATTCAACTCAGGCAAACAAGCGGGCTTCTGCATGGTCTGTGAGCTTCAGCGTCATATTAGGAGGTGTTTTGAGAATACAGGCCATCCCATCAAGCCACAGTCCATTCTACAGAAACTCAAAGGTAACGTACTTAATATTCGCTAAGATTCTAGATCGAATGATTAAAAAAATCCAAACCCAACCTGAGTTAGACATCGTCGTCGGATGTAATCATAATAGGGTGCTATGTCTGTACTTCGTGATTCCTCAAAGCAATTAATATTCTTCAGTACTAGTCGTCACCTATGGGTGAAAGATTCCCGCTGTGACGTAAAACAATAATTCATTCATTCATTCATCCTTCAGTACTAGGTGTTGCTCATAGGTTTACCACAGCATAAGCTGTACATAGTTAACGACTATCCATAATATGAGTAAAAACGTAATTGTGATATAATTATACATGAATTCAAGTACGTATACTATGTTGTTATTTCAGTGATTGCCAAACACATGCATTGGGGCCGCCAGGAAGATGCACATGAGTTTCTACGCTATGTTGTGGATGGTCTACAGAAGGCCTGCTTGAATGGCCACGCAAAGTGAGTCAGTGCAGAGTGTGTGTTGCTTCACAAACATCAGTCATGGTTTTTTGAGTGTGTAAAGTTGAAATGTTTATTAGTTTGCTGATTAGCTGTTTGGTTTTTGTTTCAATTCCGTGCATTATTCGTTCAGGTTGGACAAGTTCAGCAAAGAAACGACGGTGATCAACCAGATATTTGGTGGCTATCTTAGAAGTCAAGGTGAGCTTACGTGTTATCATAAATGAGGATTTTCTATTTCCTGCTTGAATACTAAATACTGGTAAAGTCATGTAAAGATGTGCAGGCCCTGTAATATGACATAAAATTGTAATGTTTTTACATCTCTACTCTGTATTCTCCTGCAGTTCAATGTCTGAAGTGCCGCGAACGGTCCAACACATTTGATCCATTTCTTGACATCAGCTTGGATATAAAGGTTTGTTGTGAATTTTACTTATTCTAACCCCAATGGACTCGCTTTATTATAAACCTAATGGACTTTCAATATGTGTTATAATAGAGTAGTCTTCCCCTGACATACTCGTCGCAAATGGGTGAAAGATTCCTGCAGCGACTTTAAACTCCATATTCACTCACTCCCCTGATATACATGACCTCTCTGTCCATAAACTTTCCTATATTTGGAGTCGCAATCCAGGCAATTATTAGCAAGTTTCTTACTGTATGTTGCAGGGTGTGCAGGGTCTGGAGAGAGCCTTTGAGAGGTTTGTGCAGCCAGAGACGCTGGACAATGAAAACGCCTACATGTGTCCCAGGTATGTCATTGTGTGTATAAACGCCTACATGTGTCCCAGGTATGTCATTGCATGTATAAACGCCTACATGTGTCCCAGGTATGTCATTGTGTGTATAAACGCCTACATGTGTCCCAGGTATGTCATTGTGTGTATAAACGCCTACATGTGTCCCAGGTATGTCATTGCGTGTATAAATGCCTACATGTGTCCCAGGTATGTCATTGTGTGTATGAACGCCTACATGTGTCCCAGGTATGTCATTGCATGTATAAACGCCTACATGTGTCCCAGGTATGTCATTGCGTGTATAAGTTTCAGCATGTTACGTAATTTACCATCTCCGTGACATGTTGAATTTCGCTCGTGGATTATGGAAGGAGTAATTTTTGTTATCTTATTCCTGCTTACTGTATCTAGTTCATTGCAAATGGGTGAAAGATTGCTACAATGACGTTAAACTCGATAATCACTCACCGTAAATATAGTACTTGTTATTTGAGTTCCTAGTTTGCATACTATTGTGATATTATATGGCAATATAATTGTATTTTTGTAACAATAACAATGCACCATAAATTCCAGCTAACATTAATACTTTGGTTCCAGGTGCAAGCAGAAAGTCCCAGCTCACAAGAGGTTTTCCATTCATAAAGCACCCAATGTTCTAACTGTGCAACTGAAGCGGTAAGCTTGGAATATTGGACGTATTGTATCTCGTTGACCCATATTATTAATGGTCAAACTAATTTTTACATAAAAATGTATACTTTATTCTAATTCTATACCTTATAGTATTTTAATCTTGTTTATAGCTTTTGTTCCAGCTACTATTTCCTCATTCTTCACTTAATTTATTTTAGATTTGACTACAATCGACTGATGGGGAAGGTCAGTCGACATGTGCAGTTTCCTGACAAGCTCAACATTAGACCGTACATGAGTAATAAACAGGTATTACATACTATTACTCCACAAGTATTCATCATGTTATCTCTTTAACTGTTCTGTGAAAGACTCCTGTAGTGAAGTCACAAATCCTCTTTTGTATTCAAATGTCTAATCCATAAACCGGACACTCGCATATAACGGGCTGAAACTGAAGTCCCAGTCCCATCGAATGCTAATTACGTCATATGCATATAACGGACTTCGTATATAACGGACAGAAATAGCTGGTCCCAATGAGTCCGTTATATGAGAGGTCTACTGTATATTATATGACATTCTATCATGAAAATTGAGTTGAGTATATTAACTGAGTCTGTCGACTATGAGAGACCGGCACCTTGTACATTAACTACATTAATCATTCTATGATCTATGCTGAACACTGAGTTAACTTTGGTATGTGTAGGGCGACGCCATGATGTACCACCTGTATGCTGTCCTAGTCCACTCTGGCATGCACTGCAACTCGGGGCACTACTACTGCTACGTCAAGTCTCCAAGTCAGACCTGGTACTGCATGAACGACTCCACGGTGAGTGGTGCCTGCTGATAGTTACATCCCCTGCTCACCTTGACCTGAAATATGTATTGCGATTAACCCTCTCCCTGCTGGATTAGGCACAATGACTGCTCTTTAGGGCATCTCCAGTTGCCTCCAGCATGGAGAGGGTTAAACATTGTGAGTAGCCGTTGATACATTTTTAATATTCAGTGGCATTTCTTCGTGAAGAAATTCAATATTAAGAAATCCTTAATTCTTAGCCAATAATCTTGTAATATGGGGAGTGCTCCTTTCTAATGTCCAGTACATGTCTAGTACATGTTCTGTTCTTTAGAATGGAGTGAGCCAGCACAGCACAGAGTAAATTGCCAGTGGCAGCCATGTTGGATTGTGTACTGTGCCGTCTGCACCACCTATTTCGCTGGTACATGTCCCGGACAGAAATTACACTGCGCGGTGTTGCTCCTTTCTAACCGCACATGTCTTGGACATGTCCCGGACAGAAAGTACAGACAGTACATGTACTGGACATTAGAAAGGAGCACTACCATGATGTCCTAATGATTGATTCTGATGTATGCATGATGTGTGGTGTTATCCTTTTGACTTGCACATGTTGGTAAATTTCCCCAGGTACAACAAGTTGGTGCTAGTCGGGTGTTTAATGCGGAGGCATATCTGCTGTTCTTCATAAAGGCTGCAACAAAACAGCATCAACCGTCTATCAAGGTAAGAGATCCATTCAGCCTGTAGAGGGCTTGTGACAGTACTATTAGTGTATGCTTTATAGAGGGTATTTATTTGAAATATGTGTTAATGACTACCAACTTTGTGTGCCAAAGCAGTTGTTGATACATTCAAATAATTTAATAATTAAATATTCATATTTCAGAAATAACTAAATGTTTCTCACCAGCTATCATTGATCTGAAAGATAAATTAAGTGTTAATATCACTTTGAAAAATGTCTTCAATGTTTTTATTCATCCCAAATGGGTGAAAGATTCCCACAGCAACGTAAAACTCCAGTCACTAAATCAATGTTTTTATTATTTTTATTTTTCTAGTCTGGATTTATTGGGCCTACAATACCTTCCAATCATACAGTAAACAGCCAGCCCAAGTTCAAAAGTCTGAATGGATCCCGTAATGGTCAGTCTAGTACAGACTTGGGCACCCCGGTTGCCAGGAAACTGATTGGTCAGCATGTCGGCATTCCTGAACAGGTACCCAAACCAGTGAGCACACCTCTGCCTGAGAAACGAGACAAGGTCTCTTTTGGTATTCGCTTGCCAGCTGCCAAGGTCAACCCTGTTTCTGACTCCAGTGGAGAAGGGAAGCCCAGGATTGTCGTTCAGATCAAAAACGGCAAAGTTACGTCTCTGGAGAAATCTCCTGATGGAAAGTCGAAAGTGATGAACACTAGCTCTCAGTCTAAATCCCAGCTTGTTCCATATGGGGAAGATTCCGATTCTGAACAGGAAAACAAGCCTAAGGGGAACTCAAAGAGAAATGGAGAAGTCAGGAGTGAGGAGAAAGCCTCCAAGATGGAGAGCATTGATGGCGACGGCATTGTGTTTGACAGTAAGCTGAATGCGACGACATCTGTGCCTGGGAACTCCAAACTGCTGGAGTCTGCCATCAAGAGAGAATCAGCATTAGAGAGGTCGGAGCCCACTCCAAAATTGAACTCCCACGACCTGACACTGAAGCTGAATAAATCACATAGTGCTACACTGAAGAGGTCGTTCAGTGAGAACAATACCCTGTCGTGCGTGACGTCTCCGACCTCGCGAGTCAACGCCACGTCGTCGTGGCATATACAAGGTCAGGACATGGCTCCGAGTCCGTCGGTGGGAAGCTGTTCCAGCACCAACAGCGTGAACTCGACGACGGAGTGGCACGTCACCGACCGCAGCGAGGCCGTGCAGTACCCCAAGGTCCCTGAGCGGCAACACGTGGGCTGGAAGGTGATCCCCGAGGAGGAGGAAGGGGGAGGAGACTCGCCGGCCAATGTGGAGAGAACAGACTCTGATACCAAAGTGTTCAATAATATAGGAGAGTCTGGCGACTTCTTAGATAGCATTGATAAGCTTGACAAACCCTGTGATAACAATGACTCGAGGCACGGTCAGTCCTCTAGAGAAAGTCAGTCCAAGGATATACCTGGGAGTGAGTTAGATTACGAAAAGACAAACGGTAAGCTGAATGATGTGCTAGTGAACGGGAAATCTTCAACGGCAAGTTCAAGCCCCACGGGGTCGGCCATATTTGCAAATGGCGACCATGTTTGCGTGTCGGATAAACAACCTCTGTTGATGGATTCCAACTCTCCGGATGGTCACACACACAAGAAGCACAAGAAACACAAGAAGCATAAAAAGAACCGCGAGTGCAAGTACGAGGAGATGGTGAACGAGAGCAGTACGTCGGCAGACAGTGCCAAGAAGCACAAGAAGAAGAAGAAGCATAAACACAAGCACGAGGCGGAGGACTCGGACAGAGAGCCGAAACACAAGCACCCGTCCAGTGAGGAGGACCCCGGTAAGAAGCCCAGCAGTCAGGGTTCGGACGAGGGCGACAACCAGTACGAGTGGGTGGAGAAGACCAAGGATTCCTTACCTGCCGAGACGCACGAGAACAAGAAACATGCAGATGGTTAGTTTGTGTTTGGTGTTGTTTTCTGTATATTCTACACTAGACATATTTGTATAATTATATCTTGTATCAAAGTAGTCGCATTCTCAAAGTAAATTTACGTTTTATTTGTATTTACATACATGAAGGGAGATGGCATTTCATCTGCACTGTAATTTAAAAAAAATCTAACAATGATCATGTTGATGTAAAACTAAAAATCACTCGACATGTTCATGAAATTATTTATCCTAATACGGTATGCAAATAACCAACAATTATTAGTAAATTATATTCTTGAGCAGGGTTAGAAGTTACCACTCGCCCGGCGGCCTGATCCATTTCTCGTAATGTTAAAGGTATCCTACGGGCGAGTAGAAATTTCATGTTTTGTTATTTATATCATTATTCGGGCGAGTACGTTTTAAAGTTCCAACCCTGCTTGATGTAAAGCCAGTTTGCCATTGTGTGAGATTGACCATTGCCTGTGTGTGTGTGTAGTGCCGACACAGAGCTGGGACTGGCACAGCAAGGACAAGGAGGGTGGCAAAGCTAAGTGGAGTCTGTGGGACGGCTGCAAGAGTTCCAAGGTGGCCGCGGAGCTGGAGAAACAGTCGACCAGCCGAGGCTACGGCTCATCTGGTGAGTCCTCAATCTGTCTTCATGTCCTCAATCTGTCTTCATGTCCTCAATCTTCATGTCCTCAATCTGTCTTCATGTCCTCAATCTGTCTTCATGTCCTCTAGTACAGTCTAATTCTAGAAGCTTCAAGAAGTTCGGGCTGGTCCCCACAGATTAGGGGCCATGTTCCCAAAGCTATCGTATTTGTAATGACAACATTATGCCTTTGTAGAGGAAAATCTTATGATCCCGAAAGTCAGTGCTTGACAGTGTTGTTATATAAATGATAGCTTCGGGAAGCTGGCACGAGTCCTATGTTTCATGAAAGGGTCATGCCAGTAATCCAGGTATGACTTGGGCTTGTGTAGTAAAGCCATGGCGTATAAATAGATAGACAAAATTTATTGACCATTTTTCTCACAACTAATTTTGTTTTGTAAGTCAGCATTCCAAAATGGATTTATTAAATTGAGATGTTTGTGACTTGGGAGTGTTCTGATGTTTGCCATTGCTTGCAGTGATGTCGTGGGACGGCGGGAAGAGTTCTCTGGACCAGCAGCTAGACAAGGACAGGAAACGCCACTGGGAGGACCGTTACGAAGATCAGCTGGACCAGGGAAATGTGAGTACTCGTTCTGGCTACTGTACCACTACACAAGCCAGTGTGAATATATAAAAGTGTAAAAATATATTCAATATCGTATTCAAATTTACATACCATGAAGACTAACATGGTCAGTCATGACTGCATTTTTCTGTCATCTGAGAGTCATTACTGACTTTAATTATTTTTTCCAAAAAGGGTAGATCATTAGAATTACAATTTTGCTGTGTACATGGCATGTAGTTGGTTACAGAATTTACTTCAAGAAGATTACCACAAGATCACGGAAATACTTTGGAAAATGTCATGATGTCTCTTAGTTGGACCCTACAAACCAGCACTAGTTTATTCAACATCTCGTCACAAATTTAAGTCACACATTGCTGTTGTATACAGGTGAAGAAAGTAAAGAAGCACATATCGGAGTATCGCCACTCTGGAGGGGCTAGCAACCCGTTCCAGCGCATGCAAGACGACCGTACTTCAGACAAGGTGAGAAAATATCAATATTTATTATCTGCATCTTAGCTATATATATATTCTCATTTTCACTCTAAGGACTAACAGATAGACACAAATAGTTTTTTAGAAAATGTCTTATCTAGTTTCTTTGAAAATGTCTGTCATTCAGCTTTCAACGTTGCAATATATTGGGTTGGGTCTTGAAGCAGTTGTGTGTGATGTTCAGCAGTTTGTGTCCATTGTTACAGTGGTCCCTATCAAAAGCGCGTCCCGATTTCCCCATTGCTTTGTGATGTCATCACCGATGGTGATGTCACGTCCCACCACTCAGACATCAATGACATCACCACAAACAAGTGAGATTCTCCGATGAACCATTCGATCTTTGAATAATCCTGTGTCTTCCCAAATAATCCCTTGCATCCCCTTTTAACGCATCCCTCGTTCATTATTAGCTGCAATGGCTTGGTCGCCATGAGAACTATTGATGCGAATCACATCAACTAACTATTGACTTATCTAACATCCAGTCATCAACATCGGAGACTCGTACTCTAGACAGTGTGTTTCTGTTATGTGGGAGGGGGTGTTATTTACACTGGACTATGAACCTCAACTGGAGACCCTATGACTTCTCTACAGCAGAGAACACGTCTATTTGCAAAGAATAAACAATTTAGAAAGGCTGTATGCATACTGTAAGGTTGTCACCTTTATTCGTGCAGCATCACCAGTGTTCGAAATTACCGCTGGAAACCTACTGGCCCGAATAATGATACAAATAACAAATGTTTACAAACAACATGAATTTCTACTGGCCTTAGGATACCTTTGGTAGAAATGGCCAAGCCAGCAGTAATTTTGAACACTGATCATAACACTACCACTAAGCACTGTAACACTACTACTTAGCACTGTAACACTTATACTTAGCAATGTAGTACCAATACTTAGCCCTGTAACATTAATACTTAGCATAACACTGTAACACTAATACTTAGCACTGTAACATTAATACTTAGCACTGTAA
>JAUTBZ010140717.1:0-12846 GCA_032361785.1 Lepetodrilus galriftensis | reverse complement strand
AGGAGAAATAATTCTTGATGAAGCCCCACTAGACCTTGATATATAGCTGATTTCAACTTTTTTATTAAGATTAATAGCCCTGAAAACATTGTATATGTTTGAAAGTTTGGGGCTTACGCTTTCAATCGAGTAACTAACCGAATCATTTGCAAACTGTGGTATGACAGTAATGCTTTGCTTACCTTCACATATTAGTTCAATAACATCATTTATGCTGTGCTCAAAAAGAGGGGTAAAGTTATTACTTGGCTTATATCCTTTTAAACCATGGTCGTATACCAGGTTATCGCTACTTAATAATTGATATGCAGCAAAATCTTTTGATGCCCATGCCTCTTTTACCTCAAAACGAGACATCAAATACTTCCTGTTTATAATCCCTAATACATATGCACATAAATCGATATATTGAATTCTCTGGTTTTGACGTTTTTTAGCAAGATCAAGCATTCTGTATTTTCTCTTTATAATAAAAAAGCATATTACGCGCCAATGTTAGCATATTAATAAACACTGTACATTAGTATACACTATGTCATACAATCAACAAAACGTCACATTCAATGTTTAAAACATAGAGAATAATATTTAATTATGAGCTGGGTTAACCTACTATCTATAACGGCAAGGCTTGTTGACTTACATGATAGTGGTCGTCAGTTAGGTGGGATCGCATATATCCAGTCAGAAACAAGACCAGGTTTAGGTGATGGGATGTGGCTAGACATAGCTACACGGTTACTTGAATATCTACATGAGCATGATATCGAATCCAATAATGGATGGGTGCATCTCAATGACTTCATTCAAGACATAACAAATCAAAGCTCAATCAATGAAGATGATGTGCTACATGTCGTCAATACACTGTCATCTCCCACGAATATTTCCTACCTATCAAGAGGGGATAGCGATGATTCGGTTAAATTAAGATCCACTAAAAAAACGAACCTTATTGAAAGGCCACGTCAAAAAGTGACCGATAGATGTCGATTAACAAATGTTGGCAGACAGGCACTTCAACTATCAAAGCAAACCAGTAATTGGATTTACACTCAGCATGACGCGAATAAAATACTAACGGCCATCACTTCTTCAGATTTTGAGGCCATTATCCCTCAGATAGTAACCATTGAGCAGGCAATCAGGTTACTGTCTCAAGAAATACTCATCATGCTAGAAAGACCAGGTGAAGAAGAAATCTGGAGCCATTATAAAAACAAATCATCTCAGTACGCTAAAACCATTGAGGAGGTGAGTGAATCGGTGAGTAGAGCTCTAGAATTACTGAGTATTCAAACTACGATCGAGCAATTTCATGCATGGGAACAACAGCAAAAAAAGACAGATACCTCTATAGAGTTTATCACTCTAAAATTACACAACTTAATCCTATCAGTCGAAAAACTAAGAAGGAAGTTTGCGGATCTCATTACGTCTTTGGCCAGTAATAAAAGAAACATTATTGGCAATGTTAAATTCAACAAAATAGCCTTATCAATGGCCTTTAATGCACCTACTGAAGAATACACAAACCTTTGTTTTAAAGCTCTTGGACCATGGCAGGTAGATTCCACGCTAGTTTCACCAATAGACTTATATGGAACAATGCGACCTGCAGTATCACAAGAGACTCATCAAACGGCCTATTTTGAAGATGAGACAGAAGAGCCGCTTCCTACGCCCATTGAAGCGTTTTTGTTGCAATATAAAGACGATATTGAAAAGAGCCTTAAACAAGGTCCAATATCATTGAGCCAAGCGTTTAAAAACAACTATATCTGTGTCTCTACTGAAGATTCACTGACCAGCCTGGTAGGTATTTACACCTCGCCTGAATGGTTAGGTGATATGGGTGTAAACATCGGCATTTCATTTTCACATGATTTATTTAAAGAAGATCTAGCCGATGGAACAACGTTGATTGGTAATGAGTTACTAATGCATTTAATCGAACAGGATAGTCTATGAATTTCGCTGATATGGGGTTTTCTTTTCAGTTTTTGCTACAACATCGTCTAGTAGAAACTAGACCATTACATCGTAAAAAAAGAAAGCATGAACAAGAAATATCAACCATTTTATCCTCACTTGATTTTGATGAGTTTGAAGAATTTAATGAATTTTTAGACCCCCAAGGCCTCTATCTTAAATATTATGAGGATACCGATATGACAGGTATTCCTGCAGGTGGCAAAGTATGGGTTCTCGCAAGGAACCCTGAAGAACCGGCCCCTGAATACCTGTCTATTAAAAAAATAAAAGACTACATCAGCATTAAAGATTCAGAGAGTGCAGAGTCCTGCAACATATGGTTTTTACATATCTGGTTGATATACCTTTATTTGATTTACACCGCTCCAGCAAGAGGTGTTTCCCAAGTGTCTGGATACATTGATGCCTTTATCTCAGAGGAACACCTTCTAGATGCAGTCAATGATCATGTAGAGGAAATCAGAAAAACGGGTATAGAAAATGGAGCAGAGCAAAGGGTGTTCGATGTGCTGTGTGATACCAAAGGCAATGATATTCCAAGAAGAGTAAAAGGGTTTTTAAATATCATGTGTGACGCGTCTTTGATCACTACCTTGAAAAATGAAGGTGAGTATCAGCAAACACTACTGGGAGCTGTTGAGATATCGGAAGGTTATGAACGTTCAATGGCTCACCTGCAGTTGGAAAGTACAACAATGGATAATATTGTAAATACAATGTCTCCGAATGAAAAAAATGAATCGTTAGAAAAGGAGGATAACAATGTCACTCATTAATAGAGTCGCAACAACCAACTTATCAAACTTAAACTACCCGGACACCAATCCTAAAAACTGGTCGCCACGGTATCGTTATCAAGTGTTAGATTTTCATGGTCAATCAGCAGCCATCAATCTTGTTAACGGTGGTGGTAAAACAACTCTAGCGGAAGGAATATTAGCTCTTTTATCCAGAGATAGAAAACTGCTTACGAGTACGAGAGAAAAGTTCAGTACTCGCACAACAGGGTTAATGACACATATCCAAGTAGAGTTTATTGTTTCTAAAGGTGATTCATCTCAATCTGACATACTGGTTAATCTTGGTGAAGAAAAAAACGGTGAACTGTGGGTGTTTGGCATGTGTGGTTATTCAGGCGCTCAACAAAGCCTTACTTATTATCTCTACAAAGGAAGTCTTGACGACCTACCCATTGGAAAGCGAGACGGCCATCAAATCACCTTAACCAGTGACAAAGACTTCATGGCAAGGCGCAAGGAAATGTCAGATGTACTGACATGGAATCTTCCAAAGACAGAATGGGACGAACAAGTAAAAAACCATATATCGTCAAACGCACTTAAGCAGTTAGTGAATTATCAAAAAGGTGGTGGTGATGATACCAGTGCACAACTTTATAATTTTAAGAGCAAGCCCGGTGAACGCTATAGTGTTTCTTTTTTCTATGAAGTACTCGCTCCTCAGATCATGTCTGGAATCATGGGAGCTGAATCTGAAGAAGACGAAGAATATCTTGAAGACACCCTCGATAAAACAATAATGAGCGTTGTAAAAGCATCAAGGAAGACCGCTAAAAAAGAGAAAACCATAACAACATATAAAGATGCATCCAATAAGTTACAAAAAGTGGCGGATAAATCTCAGACCGCACAAAAAGATCACAAAAAATACAATAATAAACTCTCTGAAGTGTCATTAGATGTGACCGTTTTAAGTGACATTGTAGACAAAGGCTTATTGCTCGGTCTTCCAAAGACGCACTTACCCGATGGACTTGCAGGCAAGGTCGCTAAAGAAGTCATCATAAAGCCGGGGGAGACAGAATTTAGAATCACCAATACAGGTTTAGCTCACTTACTCGGCATCGAAACAAAACGAGTGACTGAGTCAGCTAAGAGAGCAAGTGTTTTTGGGCGAAAATTAACGCAAGTCATTGATATTACTTGCGACCTCAAAGAACCAAACGATAATAAAGTGGGTGGAAAAAGATACGAATCGACCTCGTATAATAAGTCTGAAGTTAAAAAGATTTTATCTGCAGCGAATACATTTTCTCAAAATATGGAATTATCAGAAATCACTGAAATTCTTGACGAGGTAGATCTCTGGTTTACCAAAACCAGTGATACCAACCCCTATCGTCAAATACTCATTGAAAAAAATGTCGATAAGGAATATTACAAACAACAGTATTTAGACAAAAAAGAAGAGCATCAAAGGCTTATTGATGAAAGAGAAGCCTTAAGAAAACAAAAAAGAGAGTTTAAAGATAATGAATCGTTCTATAACGATATTCTAAATTCAAAGTTGTTTACCGACCAAGAATTGAGGTTCCCATTAGAGACCCAAATTAAAGTATCAGAAGAACAAAAAAAGTACACGGACGAATTCAATGCCTTTCAGCAAAAAGAAGCTTCACTTGAGGCATTCATTGAGAGTTGGGATGATTATACTCAGTTACATGACGAAGTAGATCCAAACATTATCGAAAAATCATATTTACTTAAATATGATAAAGCACAGAAACAATATGATAAAACGAACACTGATAGAAATACTTTAATTGCAGACAAAACTACTGCAAGCGATATGTTTAATACCAAGAAGAATAAGTCTACTGCCTTGGCTATACAGCTAAAGCAGTTTGAAAAACTACAACCTTCGGTTGAATATTTTAATTCTAAATTTGATGAAGGCACTGATCCAGAAGGATTAGATACAAAGCTGATTATAGAGCATTCACGATTACAAAATATAAATGAGAACCTTCCCGACCAAATTAAAAAATATCAAACATACCAAGATGCCATTACTTCCTTTGAAAAAGAAATAGAGGGGAAGCAATCACCATTACAATGGCTAGTGGATGTAGAACAAGAAAGGGTTGCGTTAACGTCAACATTAAATAACCATAAATTAGATGAGAAAGACTACCTTCGACAACTAAATGCACTTGATAACGAAAGCGTTGCTGCTACAAAAGAAGTACAAACAGCCTTAGATCGCTTTGATACGCTCGGCCTTGACTATAAAACCGTTCATGAAATCATTATGAACCTCGATGTGGATAAGGATCGAAGATCAGCTTTGCTATCAAGCTTCTCATTAGTTCTGTTCTCTCCTGTATTCAATGAACTCGATCACGCTTATAAAGCAATCGAATCTTTAGACAACAATCATGCCTCGCTTGCTATTTACACTGAAGAATCACTCAACAAATACTTGGAAGGTGAGGGTGGCAATACAGACATTCACAGTGATAACTATCCTAGCCCTCTATACGTTGGCATTCATGTTGGCATTTCTACCAGACAAGTTGAATGTCTGTTAGATCCAAAGTTAGTTGAAAAAGAGAAAAAGGATTTACAAGGTAAATTAGATGTTATTAGGGATAAAGTTGATACGCTTGAGGAACGTGCATCTGTCATTTCATCAGAAGGTGATCTTGTCACTTTAGCAAGAATGGCGAAGAAAGCCATTGAAGATAATGTGATTGATCTGCTCGAAGAGGCCAATAAAGAATACGCTACCAATGAAAAAGAAATTGAGAGGCTTGCATTACTCACAGACTCTGTAACCATTCAATCAATTAAAAAAGCACAAGAATTTAATGAAATAGGCGGAGAGTCAGCCTATGACAGTAAAAAAGTTCAGCAAGAAACTCTCATTGAAGAAACGGCTGAATTACAATCAAATTTAGAGTCATTAGAAAGCCAGTTAGTATCCGTTCAGTCACTCCTTGCCACACATCAAGAAGATCTTGAAAATTCATATACCCAAGAAACACGCAATATGATTCATGATTGTAAAAAGTTCTGGGTTAAAGATGGATTAAATTTCACTAAAAACAAAGAAAGCAATCAAGTAACCATTACAGGTAATCTCGAAAAAGCAAATGAACGATATCGTTATGATACTAGCTTTGTTCGCATTGCAGCTTACGTGGAATTAATAGCCAAAGAGAAAAATACCAAGAGTCTTGAAAAAGAAATTGATCAGCTGGGAATTAAAATCACTGACGCTAAGAAAGCCTCTATATCTGCATTTAATGAACAATTAAAAATAGAAGAAACCGAAATTCCAAACCTTAAAACACTGGTTAAATCTATAGATAGTTCTGCTCAAAAAATATTGGAGAAGTACAAAAAAATAGCGGTACTTAAAAATGATGTAGCGGATATTGGTGTTGACCAGGAAGATAAAGAATCACATTTAGTATGGACTGCTTGCTCTAACGTCAATTTCGTTGATGAGTATACACAAGAGGATATTGATGATATCAAAAACCAATCAGATCAATTGGATGATGCGGTAGACAATATCAATATTGATGATCATCTCAATGTCATAAAACGATACCGTAGAGATTATATGGCGAGTGAAAAGGAGTTTATTGATTCTTCAATAAATCTATCTAAAGATGATTCCGTTTTTGGACCTTCCGAATTAGCAAAGTTAGAAAATGTTAAATCGGTAACTCAAGCAGAAGCAATAAAATCGTTTAATACCAAATTTAAGGCAGTATTAACTAAATCTGAAAAGGAATTTGAACAACTCAAAGAAAGCGAGAAAGGGGTACGGAAAGGACTTTCTACCAATACGGCGCTCATGATCACCCATGCAGCACAAGACCTTGATACACTGAAGCGAGTCGTTAGAAAAGACTATAATGACATTAAATCTCATTTCGTTGTTAACGCGAGTGTTATCACGAAGGAAGAAGCAAAAACACTCGTAGATGAGCTGGTTGTTTTTGTTGACCATGATGAAAAGCACAGAGAAGAATCACTCAAAAAAGGCATCACTCAAAAAGATAATGAAAGCTATAAAAGCAATAGAAAGACAGTGATTAGAGAAAAAATATACCGCTCAATATTTAAAGATCCATCTGTAAAATTTGTAAATGAAAAGATACGTGCTGATAGCAAAGAACATGATCTTGATGAAGGTACTAGCCAAGGTGAAAAAGCGGGACTGTCTTTGATGTGGACGATTAGATTATCAGAATTTGTTATTGAGAAAGAAGCCAAAAGGTCACACTCTGCAAGTGCTAGGAGAAAGATTAGAAACCGCTCTGAAAGCATCATTATCGTGGATGGTCTATTCTCAAATCTGTCTGATAGAGCATTGATTAAGAGTGTTATGTCTGGAATGGAAGATACCAGAGGACGTTTTCAACTGATTGGATTTATGCACAATCCTTCTTACGAAAATGATTTCAAAGTATTTCCCGTTTTTATTATCGGTAAAAAAAATAATGCTTCAGGCAAGGGCAATGGTTGGGTAAGTTTTTCAAATGGTAAGCCCGTTCCCCATAAACATGATCAAGAAGTTAATTTTGCTAAATTAGTAAGAACACCGGCTTCTGTTTCAAGTACACAATCACACTAGAGATTATCGTTATGGCCTCAAATGATTTAATAGATGATATGAGAAGTATCCTTCTTAAACGAAGTGATAATGGCAAAAAGAAGCTATTTCCCGAAAAACTCATTGCCTCGATATCTAAACAATTGAGCATTGATGAGTTTGCACTAAAAGATGTATTCAAACAGCTAAAAGAAAACGAAGAAATCGCTTATACCGATTCAATGAAAGGCTTACCGATAACGCCGGTTACAGTGAGAGAACAAGTAACCAGATATTCAGAAGAAGAGTTAAATTGGAAAAAAACCTTAACAACTTTAGGACTTAGTGAGACTGAATGTAACATCTTATTTGTGCTATACGGCAGTATTTCCGTTTTTTGTGAGTCTGATAGAGTGTTAATCATAAAAGGTCTTATTGAAATAAAGAAGGATCAAAAAACGTTAGCTGGGATGTCTCGATTTAATGTGAGTGCTAAATATCTACTAGGAAGCTCCAAATTATTAGACTCGCTCTCAAGACCAGCATTAATCTCATTTGGTATCGATTTAAATCTTTTCACTAGTCCACCAAGTTACATTGTTGTTGCTGGTCCAGGCAATCCAAAAGCGGTAATTTTAGTTGAAAATCCTCAAGCGTTTGAAGCAGCACTCAATGCAAACCTTGATAATAGCATTGCGTGGGTAGTGACATACGGTTATGGCTTATCAAATATTTCCAATGAGACTGGCAACCAATTAGTTTCTAACATCGAAAATAATAAAAAACTAACCATGCTTGTTCGTTCAGGAAACCCACCTCCCATTGAAAAGTTATTAAGCAATGAAAACATATATTTTTGGGGAGACTTAGACCCTGAAGGCCTGAAAATATTTAAACGATTAAGAAACAAATTGCCCGCTTTAAAGTTAAGCGGCCTATATAGTCCGATGATCAATATTTTAAATATGGGAAAAGCGAATAAAAATCATCATCCTTATGTAAAAAGTACGGGTAAATTAGGACAAAAAAAATGGATTAGTAACGACAAAAAATTATGCTCACTGATTGAATTATGTTCTGAGAGAGGAGTAGATCAGGAAGCGATTCACGATGAGTATTTAACTTACGATCTATCAATGCTCTCATTAAATGAGGTAAAAAAATGAAATTACCTAGAGTAACAACATTAAAAAGACTCTTGGATAATTAAAAATAGTGAGAATATTATCAAATATTTATTTGAGTACTATCTTAATAGATTAATTACATGTTCCTTAATTTCTTTCGTTGTTGATGAAAATAATAAAATTAATTCAGCTAACTCCTCGTCATTAGCATAAAAGTAAGAAACAGGGGTTGAAAGAACTTCTGCCAATCGTGCTGTCGTTCCGTAGTCAGGAACGTGTTTACCCTTTTCGTATTGATTTATTCTTGGACTTGCTGAAAATTGATCTATTCCCGCTAGAATACCTAGTTCTTTTTGTGATATTCCTTTCTTAATTCTTATAGATTTAAGCCTTTTAGCTACTGGTGATTTAACCCTTTTTTTCTGCTCCATTATTCAGCCTCATAAAATTTGAAGCTAAGAGAATCTTAGTTTTTTATTTGCATGAATACTAAGGAATACTTAGTATTCAGTTAGAAGGAAGAATCTATGAAAAAAAACTTACTTAAACATCTGTCAAAAAGACAACTCAATGAACTTATTGAAAGGTACTACGGGAAAGAAAAGATTACTGACCTTATCATTGCTTTTGGTCTAAATATAAACGCTTCTAAATTAGTGGGGGAGTTTCCACCTAAAGTTCTAAAAAATCTAAAATGCAAGTATTGTAATATTCCGATGACCCAACGCTACGCTTCAAGGTCAGCATCTACACTGAATCAACCTGAACCTGTTTGCAGTTCTTGTAAGCATAGTGAAAGTAATAAATGCACATGCAATAGGTGTGAAGAGGCCCGTAAAAAACATTCTGAATATTTAGAGAGTAGTTATAGAAAAAGAATTGTTAATATTCAACGTGGAAACATTGGATTGGATCGCTTAGATGATATATCAATTAAACATGCTGTTTACTTGGTTGGGCTATGTAGGCATACAAGATACGATGAAAGCGATGTACTATCACCTATGATTTTACATCGTCTTTCAGAGTTATCACCAACACCTATTCTGAATAAAATAATTTTAAAAACACTCTATTTAGAGAAATTCATAGAGGTTTCTGAATCAACAGAATATGGGATTATTGAGTTTCAATATAAAAAATTTGATTTTGATCTAAATTGGTATAAAGTCGAATGGAGAGTTAATTTTTCGAGATCAACTGTAAAAAATATTAGTTACATTCACCATCTTGAAAAAATGTTAGCTAGTAAAGACTTGTGGCCCTCTTTATGGCACTCAGAATTGCTAGAAATATGGGGTGAATTATCACTCCATGAATGTTTAAGATACTTACATTTTCAACTTGAAAAATATGATTTTCAACAAATAGCTGGAGAAAAAACTATTAGCGTAATAAGTTCTAGTTTAAAAAACTACTCTGTTCGTCAGTGCTATTACTTTATCTGGGTTTCAGTCAAAAATTCAGTAGCTTATTATGTAGAGAAAAATATTTCAAAGAGACAAGCAGCAAATGGTGTAATAGGACAGGTCCAACGTAAAGTAGAAAGATCTTTAGCAGAACAGTGGCAAGATATTAAAAACTACAATAAAACAGTGTTTAGTGGCACTTCTATATTATCTTCCTTATTCGCTCATGTAATAACTGACTTAGGAGATGATTTTTTATTGATACCTCCTGTAAATTTAAATAAATAAAGCTATAAGTAAAAAGAGGATTATTATAAAGCTATTATATTATAGGGTAGTTAACAATTTAAAAGCTCCTCTATATTTATAAAGTGACATTAATAGTGTTGAGTTACTCTTTTATTTCGTTTTTGTTGTCTCCATATCCAAGGTGGTATTGCACTCTTTTCCTGAAACAAACCTATTCTATTTAGCTTCACAAAGCTATCCGCTGCTGAATATAGATGTCTATCCAGCTTTGATTGTTCCTTTTGATATTTTTTATAATGCCAGGCTAAACCAGCTCGAACCATTTCAAGATTAATATCTTTATCCTGGAATAGTATTTTTCCTACAATGCGGCCGTAACGATCTCTCTTATCATATTCAACAATAACCTGTTTATTACCAATCAACGAAGCAAGGTATTGTTTCGCTTTCGTGCCATAAGCTTGTTTGCGTTCGGGCGTATCAATTCCAGCTAATCTAATCTTTTCTTTATGATGATTTACATCAAGGACATGTACCGTATCACCGTCTGTTATTTTGATAACTTTTCCTTTAAATGTATTGGCAAATAACAAATGAGAGTTAAGTAATAAGAATGCAATGAGAATAGTTTTCATTTTCTAGTTACCCTTTTGCTTGTGTAGTGCTCGATTTCCTTCACTAAGTTCCTCATCATCAGTATTGCTGTTTCCTATATTATTTAAAGCAGTATTAATGATACGTTTTATTTTTGATGACATAGAGTTACCAATTGTTCCATGTTCAAATGCATATGTATTTTTAATGAATGAAGGGTAGTTTATATCTTTTAATATTTTCTTATTTTTATCAGAAGTATCAGTTGCTCGGTACTTTAACTTCCCCCTCTTTTGTGCAACTATTTTGAGTAAGTTATATAAATCAGTTTCTTTTATATTAACTTCTGATGATTTAAAAAGAAGCCCTCTAAAACTATCATTTGAACGTCTTTCAATTTCTAAAATAAAAAACGACAGGTTCATATCAAATTTTATTTTGCATAATAAAATACTTCTTAACTCTCCATTCTCTATATATATCCATGTGTTTATTTTATTTTCTTTCTTCAGTCTAAATGGTAGTTTTGCAAATTTAAGGCCAGAATATTCATTCCCTTGATGGTCATAGCAAATCAGTTTTTCAATCTGAACTTCTTTCCCTTTATATTTAAAAATTGTTTCTTCTTTTTTTAATTGAACCAACAAATTATAAATTTTATCTAAGAAATTCAGTCCAGTATGATCATCAATCTTCTTATTTTTTGTTTTTGCCGTATTTTTATTATCTTGGTCATGCCTAGTATCTCCTGATGATAATGAAGAAGGTTCTGTGGTTTCATTATCATGTGAGCATTTATCAGTGTTATATTTATTTATAGTTCGTTCTATTCTTGGTATTTCACCAATAATTCCAACCTCAGAGCTTATATAGGCAACACCTTGTTGATATCCAGGATCAAAATCAGATATTATCGGAATATGCTCAAAGTCTGTAATTGGATGATAGTGTTTTTTTATATAATTACTTCTTTTGGAACTCTGCTGATACTCTGCTTCATTTTCTAGTATTTTAATGTCTGGGTGCGTAGGCAAAGAGCGGCTATTTATACGAAGTACTAAAAATGATGTTTTACCTTCATTTAACCAAATACCATCAACAACGAGCGTGAGATCATTAGGATGGTAAGGCTCAACTATAGGATGAAAAGGACCGGATTGGCTAGATAGGCTAGGCCATATTTTACTAACCCTTCTTTCTGATGTTTTGTTGAGTAGTATAAAAGCAAGAAATATAATGTTTGATTCTTCTTTAGCATCTTTTAATGATATTAAATAGTTGCCATCCTCTAATACCCTACATTTATTGATTTTCAGATAGTCATTTATAACAGTAGTATGATTATTTAATATTAATTTACGTCTAATATCCTTTTCCATCGGGGTATAAGTTGTAGTAAAAAGTTCTAAAGCAGGAATCAATATTTCTACGTTATCTTTAGTTTCTAAGATTGTTAATTTTGAATCAAAATGAGAATTGAAAGGAACTTTATATTTAAAGTCTGGAACATATTTTTTATTATTATTTTCTGGTGTCGCCTCAAAAAAGTTTACCGATTTTATTGTTTTATTAGTTAAGTCAAAACAAAATGTTTCACTAACAAATCCTCCCCAAAGAGACTCTTGCCGAACTTTATTTTTCCACAACGTCCCATTTCTAACTATATCTAGTTCTGGTAGTGCAATATCTATTATAAAAAATTTTTGACTTAAGTTTGACTCATCGTGAAGATTGTCTTCATTTAGCACTTTGCGTAGAGCGACTTTAACTAGTGGATTAGTAGAAGAGGCACTAGTGTTTTTTCTAACACTTCCCGGTATACATACAACCCATAGAACCTGATCATCTGGAAAACTATCTATTTTTATTGGTGTTTGTGGCACAGGGAATATTCAGTAATTATTTTAAGTCTTAAAATAGTAGCATTTATTTCTGGATAGTTGTATTAATTAATGGAAACGACAACCACCGCCTACAAGCGCAACGCCAGATGATGTGTGATGTGGGTCTCGCACAGGGCGTAAGCCCCAATTTTCAACCTTAAAACCTTGGTCACTGATTGATGCGATGGTTGCTGATTGAAGTGCTTCTTCCTCTGTCATGGGTGGTAAAATGGTTGCCAA
>JAUTBZ010140706.1:0-12846 GCA_032361785.1 Lepetodrilus galriftensis | reverse complement strand
TATTTGGGTTTTATGGCAGAACGGGCAGCGGCAAGACCTCTGTGCTCGACGCGATCTGTTTTGCCCTGTTCGGCGAATCTTCAGGTGTGGAACGGGACAGGGAAAGCTTGCGTTCGGACTATGCCACCCCAGAACAGGACAGTTTTGTCAGTTTGGTTTTTTCTGTAGGCCCAAAGCGTTATTTTATTCACCGCATTCCTGAATATGAAAAAAAGAAACTTAGAGGTGAGGGGACAACGCCGCAAAAACATGAGGCTGTGTTGTTTGATGTGTCTGATATTGCAACGCAGGATGTTGACTTGGCACAGAACCCAGGGGTGTTGCTGGCAGAAAAAAAAATCACCCATGTTCAGGAAAAGGTGACAGAAATCCTGGGCTATAATGCCAGCCAATTTCGACAGGTGGTAATGTTGCCCCAGGGAAAATTTCGGGACTTTTTGACAGCGAATAGTAAGTCGCGCTCTGAAATTTTGCGCCAGCTGTTTGATATGTCGCTTTATGAGAAGCTTGAGGGGAAACTCAAAGAAAGAGGCAAAGTTCTAAAGGATGAGCTAGCGTCTGTGAGTTCAGAGCGGGACGGCCATCTACAGGCCTCAGGACTGGAAACGATAGAAGCAGTTCAGAAGCAACGCGAAGCCAAAGCGGGTGAACTGACACAGCTGAAAACGCGTATGGCTGCGCAAGAAAAAATGATAGCAGAAGCGGCGCAAAAACTTGAAAAGGCGCGCAAGCTGGATGAGCTGTTTGAGAAACTTGAACAGGCCAGAGCCGCCCAAAAAGAGCTGGATTTACAGCAAGAGGGGATCAGTCAGGACGAGGGCAGGGTTGGCCGCTGTAAAAAGGCGATGGCGATGGGCGCGGTCGCTGAAAAGCTGTTTCACGCTAGAGCCGAAAAAGAGGCCAGCGAACAAAAATTTATGGATATGCAAAACCAGCGCAAAACGGCGGAGCTTGCGTTTCAGGCGTTGGATGCTGCTTTTCAAGAAAGCATGGCCAAACAGGCAGACCGTGAGGGCTATGAAGCCTCTGTCCTTCAAGCAGCTCAGTTTTTGGAAATATTGGCAGCGCAATTGCCGTTGCAGCAAGAGTTGGCAGCTGTGTTGACGCAAAAACAGAGCCAGGAAAAGGAAAAGGCAGACCTTGAAGCGCAACTAGAATTATCGGAAAAGCAGCTAAAACAGGCGGCGGACGCAAGGCAGCAGCTTAAGACAGACCAAATGCAACAAGCTAGCTTGGACAGCTCTATCCTGTTGCTAAAAACCCAGTTGACGCACACTGAAAAATGGCAAGAAAAGCAAGGGCAGGTTGCCAAAGTTTCAAAGCAATCTGACCAGGCGCGGCAAGCTTTGTTAACGGCGAGTACAGCTTTTGAGAAAACCGATGAGAGCTTCAGACTATTGGAGCAGCACTATCATGCTTCTCAGGCTGCTATCCTGGCGCAAGGGTTGGAGCAGGGGATACCGTGTCCTGTTTGCGGCGGAGCAGACCATCCTGCGCCAGCCAAGCTAGGTAGTGCGCAAGAAGGCTTGGGGGAGGCGGCTTTTAAAAAATCTCGTGAGATTTGGGAAGCAGCGTCGAAACATCAGTTCCAGACCGCTAATGACCTGAAACAATTGGAGATGCGGCTTGGTGAGTTGAGGCAGGAGAGCGAAGTATTGGCGCAAGAACTTCAGTCCTTTATTGGTGAGAAGACCAATATTGAAAGCCTGAAAATGCAGCTTTTAGATGAGATGAAGGCGGCGCTGGTGCTGAAAAAGGCGATTGGGGAAGGTGTAAAGCTGGCAGGGAATTATGATGCTCTGGAAAAGCAATATCAGAAATTGGCACTTCAGCTTGGTCAGTCACAAAAACTTCAGGAAGACGTGTCTAGTAACTTTATCATGAAGCAGGCGCAGGCCAGTGCTGCCTTGCAAGGCATTCCTCAAGAGTTACAGCAGCAGGCTGCTTTAGAGAAACATATGAGCGTTGTCAAAGACAGGCGTGACAGGGCTGTCGCAACCCATGAGAAGGCTACGGCTGCCAGGCAAAAAGTCAGCATAGAATTTGGGTCTGTGCAGGATCAAGAAAAAAGCTTGCTCGCCAGTAAAGAGATGCGTATGGCGGCTTTCACTCAAGCAGATCAAGCGTTTGCGGTGCAGCTAGCTATACAAGGCTTTGCTACTGAACAGGATTATCTGGAAGCTCTGCTAACAGCTGAATTATTGCAACAGCTGGAGGGAAAAATTACAGCTCATGGACAGCAGAAAAAGATCGTCGAAGAGCAGGTCATCCGTCATACTACGCTGATTGCAGCGCAAGAAAGACCCGTTGTGGCTGACCTTGAAAAGGCTACAGCACATGAGCAAGACATCAGGGAAGGCTTCCAGAAGCTATATACTGGGATTGAAGGAGAGTGTAACAGGCTGAAGCAGACTGAAAAACACTATCAGGATAAAACAGCGCAGTTTGAGACGCTAGATCAGCAATATCGCAGGGCGCAAACACTGTCAGATATTGCGAATGGCACAGGTGACAACCAGCGTAGAATAAGGTTGGTGGACTGGTTGTTGTCGAGTTATTTTGATGATGTGTTAGCACAGGCCAATATTCGCTTTACGAAAATGACCAATCAGCAGTTCAGGTTACATCGTAAACTAGACAAAGCAAAAGGGCGCGGCGTTTCTGGTCTGGATATTGAGGTTTATGATGATTGGAGCGGCAAAAGCCGTCCCTCTGTCTCGTTGTCTGGAGGAGAAAGCTTTTTGGCCGCGCTCGCTTTGGCTTTGGGGCTGGCTGATGTGGTTCAGCAGGAAAGCGGCGGTGTTGTGCTGGAAGCCATTTTTATTGATGAGGGTTTTGGTCATTTGGATGAGGAGGCTTTGGATCAGGCTCTGAATATCCTGACTGACCTGTCTGGCAGTAACCGAACAGTTGGGATTATTTCCCATGTTGAGGAAGTCAAACGCCGTGTTCCTGCTGGGTTTGACATTATTCCTTCGCAATCAGGTAGCCAAATTATACCAAGAAATGTTTAGTCAGAGTCCTTATTGGTCGCATACTTTAACCAGACAAGCCGAATTCGACTTGTCTTTATTATGCTCTAAGAGCGACTAGGAGGCCTTGAGCATGTCTGGCGGGTCACCAAGATGGCTGATGTCAGGGCGTATTCCGATTGGGAACAGCTCGTCAAGATCTTGTATCCACATAAAGTCGATTGCAAAGTCCTTGCCAAACGCATCTGCGCGCTTCACGGCTTCCATGAAGGCTTCCGCGACAGGGACATCCCGTTCTGTACTGACAAAGTTTAAGTGTTCTTCTGCATCATACTCTGAACGGGGAATGAGGTAGCCAAAAACAGTATCGTCCCCTGTATTTCGGTAAACCTTGAAGACAAGATAGTCCTTTTCCTTGGCATCCATTCGGTTATCAATAACTCTGATCATACCGCTACTCCTTCTGGTTCGGGAACGTTGGTCTCATACATGTCGCGCATGGCGAAACCTGGTAGGCAACCCGCAAAAAATGAATGAGTGTAAAGAGCCTGAATATTCAATAAGACTCTAAACTTGATATGGTCAGGAAAGGATGTGAAATCAAGTAGGCGGTAAAGAAAAGATCAGTAAATACCCATAGTTGTCAGTCCGGCTGCTGCAAATGGTGAGGAAAACAGAGCTGACACGGCGATGGCAAGTCCAATGGGCGGTGTTTTACTTTTGTTATCCTGATTTCCAAGTCTGAGAACAGGCTCGATCATCGTGAAAGACAAGGTGAGTACCAGACTAATGACGAGAAAATAAACTAATGGTTCGCCTGTTCCTATCCAAGGCGTGACACTGCCGATAAAATAAATAATATTCATTGGGATGGTATTGGCAAGCAGTGCTGAAATTACAATAACCAAAGCCATGACAAGAAGGGCAGTTAGAAAGCTGTAACCAATGGCCTCTGCGCTCAGGCCAGAATAATGAGCCGCAGGAATGTATAATAGCAGCATGATGATATGAAAAAATCGAAAAATTCTGCCAGTAATAATGTTGGTTATGCCTGCAAGCACCAAAGTGAGGCTAAAAATCATACCAGTATATATGCCAATAATCATGAGACTTTGTACCTTTTGGTATTGAAACCTGTCTGTCCATAGTCCTGTATTTCTGGCTTGCGCCAGCGGGTTTGGCAAAATTTTAGGAAACCAGCCTATAACAAACAATACTCAGGTCTGGTTAAAGTATGCGACCAACAAGGAATCTGGAGCAAAAAATGATCCAAAGAAAATAAATTTTGCTCTAGAAAAATGGTAATGTTGTCAGGATAGCAGTTATGGCTTAATGAAATATTGAAAAAGACAATTAAAATAATCTTGCCAGATTAAACCAAATCTATGATTTTCTCAGTGGAAGAGCTGGTTTGAAAAGAAAGCGGACTGCCAAAAATCCCCGCAAATTGTTTGACAGTCCGGTTCATATGTCTGGGTTTGGTTTCAGCACCAAAGATACTGAAACAAACTACCAATACATACTGCATGGCATCCTGATAACAAGCTACCATAGCCCTCTTTGGTCTATAATGTCCAAAGAAAATATATTATTCTCAAACTCCAAATGGTTCGGATCGAATCAATATATTAAAGACAACCTTAAACAGCGCAGCGTCATTAGGCAATACAATATTTTTACTTATTTTTTCATAGAGATGAAGTTTGGAGGTTATCCACTTTAGCACTTTTTTAGTAAATTTGGCTTGATATTTTGGGGAGTGGGTCTTGCTTTTCAGGCTTCAATTATTTGCCTGGGATAACAGGCTGATTTAATGATGGAAATGGGGGCTGTCTTGTTTTTTAGCCGCAACAGTCCCCGCCAGATAATTGCGTTGGAGGGCAGGGAGTTGTTCCATAACTGCAATAAACGCAGCACTTATCCTTGTGTTTAGTTATTTGACTGCGGCAAGATGCGCATGTGTACAGATATTGGCATCCCGTTTCAGGCATAATTTCTTCTTGTGTGCCGCCGCACTCTGGGCAGGTCAGTCGTGAGGTCATGATTGCAAAACAATTTGCTTGCGGGGCGGAAGTACGTTTATGGTCTGTCATAAAATCTCCTATTCCTCATATCTGATGGATAAATTATGTCCGAAGAGTATTCAAGTTATCCCGTGCTATACAGTTTTCGTCGGTGTCCCTATGCCATGCGGGCACGTCTGGCGATTGTAGTTTCAGGACAAAAAAGTATCTTGCGTGAAATTGTGTTGCGAGACAAGCCTGAAGAGATGCTCATCCTTTCTCCAAAGGGAACTGTTCCTGTACTTCAACTGCCTGATGGCACAGTGATTGAGGAAAGTCTAGATATTATGCTATGGGCCTTGGGACTAAATGATCCGCAAAGATGGTTGTCTCAAGAGTGCGACGACCAAAAGGTTGCGATGGAACTGATTGCTTTTCACGATAAAACCTTCAAGTTTCATCTAGACCGTTATAAATATCCCGACCGTTTTGAGGGGGCAGAGCGTTTGCACCACCGAGAGCAGGGGGAAAAAATTCTGTCAGGTCTTGAGGACAGATTGATATATTGTGATAACCTGCTGGACAAGCGACCAACTTTATTTGATTTTGCTCTATTCCCATTCGTCAGGCAATTTGCAAATGTGGACAGAGCTTGGTTTGATGAGTTGCCTTACCCTCATTTGCAACGCTGGTTGGAAGCATTATTGTCTTCTAAGCTGTTTCTTTCTATCATGACCAAATATAAGCCTTGGAAAGAGACTGGTGAGGGCATCTTGTTTCCTCCCAAATGAATTAAACCTTAAGCTGTTTGCCATTCCATATTTTTGTGAGCCACCAAGAGAGCAAGGCCGCTGAAAAAGACACCGCAGCCATCCCCATATAGCCCATGCCAGCAAAGTTTTCATAAAGCGGCCCTGAAAGCATGGTGATGATACCAAGTAATGATCCCATTGCAAACGCGCCATATATGCCCTGTGCAGTTGCTGACAGTTTTTCGGGAACAGCCTTTGAGATAAAGTAAACAGCACCAATATGGATCATGGCAAAGGAAAATGCGTGTAGGGATTGAGCAGCAAATAAGATCCACAGCGGTGGGTCGAAGGCCGTGATGAACCAGCGTAAAACAGCGACGAGGCTACCAATAAGTAACAGGCTGTCAGCCCTGATATGTTCAAACCATTTGCGGTAATAGAGAAAGAGGATAATTTCTGCAACGACCCCAATAGACCAGAGTAGGCCTATGGTCAGCCCTGAATAGCCCAATGACTGCCAATGAAGTGTGCCAAGGCCATAATAGAAGGCGTGGCTGGCCTGACCAAGTCCGCCAGCAAATAGGAACAGGATAAAAACTGGGTTTTTGCTCAAAATCCAGAGGTCATTGAGTTTGATTGGTGGCAGGGGGGCAGCCTTTTCAAGCGGTTGGGCAGGTATTTCACTGGCTGCGGGAAGGCGGTAACTTAGAAATAAGCTGATAAAAATGGCGACCATCAGCGCAGGCCAGATTATTTCTGATCCCTTTAGGTCAATCAGCCAACCGCCAACCATACTGGCAATAATAAAGGTGAGTGAACCCCAAAGCCGGACATGGCCGTAACTCATGCCATGCTGGCGCACGCGGAGCATGGCAATGGCTTCGGTGACTGGCATAACAGTTGTCCAGAAAATGCCGAACAGGGTGGAAATGACCAATATGACATAAAAATTATAAGAAAATATCAGTAAAGAGCAGAAAAAGAGGGAACACCACAGCATCAATATCAGTGCCAGGCGTCGGTTGCCAGACTGGTCTGTCATGAACCCTAGCAGAGGTGAAAATATGATGCGGGCGAACATAGGCGCAGAGATCAAGATGGTAATTTCTGACTTGCTCATGCCCCGACCTTCAAGCCAGACAGGAAAGAAAGGCATATAGAGGCCTATGACCAAAAATATTGCACCATAAAACATGGCGAGCCTGTTATTCAGCAGTGTCTGATTCATTGTGGTATAAGTCGCTTTACGCCCTATTTTGTGCATGATTATAGAGGTTAATAAATTATGCTTCTGGAGGGCAGGAGAATGAGTTTTTTTGGGTGAACTTTTTGAACTATCGGGAAATGCTAAATTTTCTGGTAATGGGATTATATTAGAGCGGGTATGTCATGTCTCAGTCAGCAGATCAAGATGGGGTCAAGCAGGAAAAATATTCTAAAATTTTTGCGCTTTTAAGTGAGAATGAGCAAGGGCGGCATTTTCTTGATGCCTTGTCATCTGATAGCAAGCCTTGCAATGATGTCTCTTTGCGCTCAAGAATTTTTGCTTTGGAGCAGAGGTTGGCTTCGCAACGGGCAGCTGACGGCTTGTCAGGGGAAGAGGGCGCAGTGTGCCAGAGTATATTGGCTGATGTTCTGAAGGCCATTGAACAGGATGCAGTGAGGCGGAAGGCGCAAGAACTGTCCTTGCAACAAATTCGTGAAAGCCTGGAAACAACAGCAAACCAGCTTAAGGGAAGCGGTGACCACTCCATAGCAGGACATATTCTCTCAGACATGGCGGCGCGTCTTGCTGATATTACGGATCAAAATAGATCTTGCAATAATACTCAGGAAGAAATTGCAGGACAACTGACCGATATTCAGAAATATTTTGGGAAGAAAAGGAAAGGGCGTGGTTCTGGGGGTGAGAAGGGAAATAAAAACTCTCGCAGTAAAAAATTCATATAATTTAGAGGGTTATGCAAGTTACTCACAGAGAATCACATGAAAAATGTCTAAAATACTTGAAAGTGTCTTTTATAGCACTATATTGAGTGTATAGAACCCCTCAAGTTCTACATAGAGCGTCCTCCCTCCCCAAAAGAGGCGCTAAACTTAAGAGGCTATAATTTTTGCTCCTAGCATAAATTATAGCCTTCTTTTTGTGTGCTTTTAGTGTTGTATCACTTCTATTGACGAGGCCAGATCGCATAAAGAGCCTCAAATCCCATATTGCGTGCGGCCTGTTCATAACCTGCCTTGCGCAAGTTCTGGATGATATCACGCAGTCCAATCAAATGAACCCCGCCTGCTCCCTTGTTACCCGTTGCCTCAATCGCCATTAATATGGTGCGCGCTGGCGCTTTGGCCTTAGCAGCAGACCTGAGTGAGCTGAGCGCACCAGAAGGCGGAAGATAGCCTTTTTGGGGCTGCGGTGTCTTGCTGGAGGCTTCCCAAAGAGGAATAGGGATATTGTATTCCAGAGCATCAAGCACGGTAACAAGGCGGTGAAGTATGTGGGGCTGGAGATGGTTAGACTTTGCTAGATCCTTTGCAGAAAGCAGACCTGCTTTTTTGGGTAGGGTATGGTTCGGGTCGGCTATTTCCATCAGGATAAGGAGATTGGCTACTGCGCCTGGTGTGCCTGCCTTTTCCCGTTTGCTGACAATGATCCACCGCATAGCCAGTGGAAAATCCTTGGCCAATATCGCAATTTCTGCGGCATCATGGGAAAACCAGTCCATGTGTTTTTGCGGTGTTATCTTTTTGAGTTCAGTGAGTAAAATTTTTGCAATGGGCATCGCCAGATTATTTTGTTTGGCATTTTGCAGCAATAACTGCATTTTTCTGGCTTTGCGCTGTGGTTGTTGGTCAGCCAGGATGGACTGGAATATATTGGCGCGGCGCAGTGCAGACCTGGGGGAGCCTCGTTTGCTGATATTTTTGTAGACCGCTGCCAGTTGACGGCTATCTTGAAGGTCAAGCTTGACAATCCGCTCTGCTGCCCTGACACGAATGTTCTCGGGGCTGTTTCTGTCATGGGATATATAATGTAGCAAGGCTGGTTCTGCGGTCTGGAGTAGGTTCGCTGGCATCCTTTGCTTACTTAAAGATAAAAACAGGTAATCACGTAGCAATAATTTCTCTGTGACAGGAAAATTAGGACTGCCCATGCCAGACATATATTCAATGACAGCAAACGGTATTTTGGCTTGGATACCCTGTTCCCTTGCCAGTTCAATCGAGAGTTGGCTGGCCTGGACTTGTCCTTCCAGCGCGGAGCAATAGGCTCTGTAAAGTATAAGGTCGCCAAAACTTTCTTTTGGCATGGCTGATGGATCAACGGCTATATCTGACAAATCTTCACAGAGGTGAGAAGGGGTGCGTCCCAGGGCAAAGCCAGCTTTTATGGCATATAGTTTTGTGAGCGGTGTTCTCTGTCTGAGAGAAATATTTTTAAGGTAGGCCTGCAAGCTTCCAACCAGCCCAGCCCTATACAGCACGTTAAGGCGCATGGACAGAAATTTCTGTTCCTGCTGTTGAGAACCAGAAGGAGGCGAGCTGTCTGACAGAAAGAGCCGCGCCAATAAATTTTGGTAGGTTAAGGACAATAGTGGTAACTTGAGGTGGGGAAGTACCTTTTCCAGCTGTCCCATAGAGATGTCCTGCCAGACCCGTCCGCTCAGAGGGGAAATATTATTATACCCTTGCGAGGTCTTGGCTTTCTGGTATCTGGCCTGGGGATTCTCAAATCGGCTTTTGCCGCCTGCCTGTGGAAAAGGCTGGGGCTTGTCATGTGCTGTGCCTGGCAGGGGAGCAAGTTCTTCTGACTGTATGTTATTTTGAGCCGCAGCCGTTCCTGTCCCATATTTGGCAGGGGGGGTGCTTCTTCCTCTGGCCTGACCTTGGCGCGAGCCTTGAGAATTTCCGAGACCTACAGGCGTTCTTCTGTCCTGTTGATGTGAGCGATAATGGTGTTTGCGCGGCTTGGTCAACGGGGCGGAATTGCTTCGGTCAATCCACAAACCATCTGGACGGGCTGTCTCTTTGCCAAAATCAAGGTCTGGCATTTGGGCATAGCTACTGCCTGACTGCCATGAAAAGGCAATCAGGAGAACAGCAACAAATATCAGAAACTGTGCCAGGCGGCTTACCTGCCAGCACTTACTTTGATATTTTGACGCGTCCAATGTAACTTTCCATCTGCCTGTCTTGAGGTGGCCAGAATTCAGCGACGGCGTATAGCCCTGCATAGATGACAAGTGCAAAAATCCCATACTTAACTAGAAAAACAATCGGTCTTGGCATTTGGTATTCCATAATTTGCTCAAATTAAGGCTTTTAGAGTGTTAGAACAAAAACTATTTGTAGAAAATTCCAATTGCAAAAATTGAAAAAACTTCTATCACTATCTAACTTGTCTTAATATTTTGAGTATTTTCTTAAATCTAGCATATTTGGCGTATAGGACAATCAAGATTATATTCTGCCTAAAAATATATTAATTTTTTGTGACCTTATTATTGAAAACCTATAAAAATGCCATTTAATTCTCATAGACGACGACAGAAGGAAAAAACCCAAGTTCGCCTGATCCAAGAAGGATTGCAAGGGCGAACCATTGTAATGTTGGGTATTATGGGGGCTGGCAAGACGGTGCTAGGGCGTAAGCTTGCCAAAAGGCTGGATCTTCCCTTCATTGATAGTGATCACGAGATTGAAACGGCTGCCAGAATGTCTGTTGCTGATATTTTTGAGATGCACGGCGAAGACTATTTTCGTGAAGGTGAACAAAAGGTAATTGAGCGTCTTCTTGGCGACGGCCAGACGGTTCTGGCAACAGGCGGGGGGGCTTTTATGAATGAGGTCACACGCAGTACAATCCAAGATATGGCAGTCTCTATCTGGTTGAATGCCGAGCTTGATACCATAATGGGCCGGGTGCTTAAACATGACACACGGCCATTGCTGAGGACTGACGACCCACGGGCTGTTGTCAAAAGACTGATGCAGGAGCGTTATCCAATTTATGGTCTTGCAAACCTCTCTGTGATGAGTAGGAATTTGCCCCATCATGTCATGGTCAGCAGGATCATTGATCGGTTGGCAGGTTATTTTGTTAAAAATGGTACTGTTACAGGCAAGAAAAACACTGTAGAACAGAAAAAATCACAAAAAAAATGATCGTATCTGAAGAGTTTGCAAGTTTTGGAGGCATAAAAAGACAGGATGTCGGGCAGTGAGATAAAAATATTGGAGGTTTCCTTGGGGGAGCGTTCCTATAATATTGAGATAGGGGCAGGCTTGTTGGCGCAGGCAGGTCAAAAAATTGCGACGCAGACAGGAGCCTTAAAATGCGCTGTGGTGAGCGATGAAAATGTCGCGCCGCTCTATCTTGAAACCCTCAAAAAATCTCTGTCAGATTTGAACTTATATGCTGGTTCAATCATCTTGCCCGCAGGCGAAGCTACCAAAAGCTATGATAATTTTATCAAGGTTTCTGAACAGTTGCTGGACATGGGGATTGAGCGCAATGATATTGTGATTGCCCTTGGCGGCGGAGTTGTTGGAGACCTAACAGGATTTGCGGCCTCTGCCTTACGGCGCGGTGTTCGTTTTGTCCAGATCCCGACGACTGTGTTGGCGCAGGTTGACAGTTCCGTTGGCGGCAAGACAGGGATTAACAGTCCCCACGGCAAAAACCTCGTTGGTGCGTTTCACCAACCTTCCCTCGTCTTGATTGATACAGATGTTCTTAAAACATTGGACAGGCGGCAATTTGCAGCTGGTTATGCGGAAATTGTTAAATACGGCCTGATTGACCAACCAGACTTTTATGACTGGCTGGAAACAAATTGGCAGGATGTGTTTGCCCTTGACCGCGAAGCCGTTGTTAAAGTGATTGAGACCAGTTGCCAGGCTAAGGCAAGTATTGTTGCCCAAGATGAGAAAGAGGGCGGGGTCAGGGCTTTGCTCAATCTTGGTCATACCTTTGGACATGCTTTGGAGGGCTGGGCTGGTTATGACGGCAGACTGCTGCACGGCGAAGGGGTCTCTATCGGTATGGTTATGGCCTTTGAATTTTCCGAGCAGGCAGGGTTTTGTCCTAAGGGACGCGCAGAGCGTATTTCTGCTCATTTCAAGGCTGTGGGGATGCCAGCTGCTATTGCTGACATTGCTGGCAATGAGCGCCCTAACGCGGAAACATTGCTTAAACTGATGAAACAGGATAAAAAGGTTGCTGCTGGCAAAATGACTTTTATCCTTGCCCGTGATATTGGGCAGTCCTTTATTACCAGTGATATTTCTGCTGATATGCTTCAGGACTATCTTGTTCAGAAATGTGCCAACCTTTAACAGACTGATATTTACGATAATGACCACCTCGTTAGTTCTGACGGCTACTGCTGTCCTGATCCTTCTTCTTATTTCAGCATTCTTTTCTGGTTCTGAGACAGCCCTGACAGCCGTTTCTAAGGCGCGTATTGTGGCCTTGAAATCAGGCGGTAATCCGCAGGCTAAAATTGCCAACGACATTATTGATGACCAGGAAAAATTTATTGGGGCAATCCTGCTAGGCAATAATATGGTCAATATCCTGGCCTCCTCGCTGACCACAACCTTGTTTGTTGGTATGGGGCCAACGGGGGTGGTCTATGCCACTGTCATCATGACCGCTTTGGTGGTTATTTTTGCAGAAGTCTTGCCCAAGACATACGCCATCAAAAATTCAGAAAAGGCAGCTCTAATGGTTGCCCCAGTTCTCAAGCCAATCATTGCCTTCTTTGCACCTCTGGCTAAAATTGTGGTTGGCATTGCGATGTGGCTGCTTAAACTACTTGGCGGCAGCATTGAGAATAAGGGGCCTTCAGCCCTAGAGGAAATTCGTGACAGTATCGCCCTGCACCATATGGAAGGGGCAATGATTAAGGATGACAAGGACATGCTGTCTGCCATTCTTGATTTGAAAGATATGGATGTCTCAGACATTATGGTGCACCGCACCAATATGGAAAGCCTGAACGCTGATGATAAGCCCGAATTTGTAGTCGATGGGGTGTTGAAATCAGCCTATACCCGTGTACCGCTATGGCGCGATGAACCTGAAAATATTGTCGGTGTCATCCATACCAAGGA
>JAUTBZ010140695.1:0-12846 GCA_032361785.1 Lepetodrilus galriftensis | reverse complement strand
CACACACACACACACACACACACACACACACACACACACACACACACACACACACACACACACACACAAACAAACACTGTGTGAGAGATAGAGAAGATAGAGAGTGTTTGTGTGTGAGAGAGATAGATAGAGAGAGATAGATAGAGAGAGATAGAGAGAGAGAGAGGGAGAGAGAGATAGAGAGATAGATAGAGAGAGAGGGAGAGAGAGAGAGAGAGGGAGAGACCGATGGAGACAGAGACACAGAGAGATGCAGTTACAGAAATCTACAATACGTCATTGTTACGGATTGTAAAGTTACACAAAGTCCATACAGAAGAGTTATTATATGAACGTTACTAAGCGTTGCAATAATACTTGCTTTAATTGCCTATCATGGACTACAATTAATTATGAAACATATACATGTCCATGTAAGTGGGAAAAGGCCTTAGATAGCGTTCATATTCTGTCATAATTTTGAAATTATGTTTACTTATTGGTATCGATGATATAATCATACTTGAATGGAATACAGATTTTCCATTATATATACAGATATGTGATAAGTTTATCATTCACATAGCTATATATATATGTTTAAGCAATATTTATTGGAAAAACTTCATGGATCCTGGAGGTTTTTCCAATAAATATCGTTTAAAATGTATTTTTTTTAAATCTACGTACCTTTCAGCGAGGAACTTTTCTATGAGTACACGAAGCTTTCCGGGATTGTTTCTGAAGATTCTTTGCCTGGCGTCATCTTTAGGATATCCAAAAGCACCACGACCTTCGGAATCCAACTCAAAGCTATCTTCTGTGTTTTGTGAGGACGAGTCTGTATATGTTTCTGACTGTGCAACTCCCCTTTTGCCGGCGAAGTGGAACCCATTACATTTACACACGTTGCCCCCCTTTCCACGGGCACAGTTCGTAGCACAAAATCCTTTCAAGCTAAATCCGTAAGTAGTGAATATACCGGATGTGAACACCAGAACCACAAAGGTGTAGAACAAAGGAATGGACGCCATCGAACGTGTGAAGACCACTTTCTGTGGAGTCAAAGAAGACTCCCGTAACACGAACCAAAGATATTTCCTTTTCCCGCTTCTGTCAAGTTGGGTAAAGTTAACGTAAAGTAGTTCCTTTATGTTCCGCGAATCATTGCTTTCCAATTCGAAATATCTGTTATTTTAACTTGCTTTCTTAACACTTGGAACTGTTTCTTTGGAGACTACAGTATAGAAGTTTGTAATGTTTTTTCCGCAGTCTCCTGGCCCGACGTCCGTCTTTGAGGCCTCTCCGTCTGGAAAGAAAAAAGATCAAGATGAGTGGTGAAAGAATCCCAATATATAGTCCAATGAACCGCCCTCCCTTCGGCGCGACTTGCTGCTCAAACAAGCATCGGAACCAATTAATTACTTGGGCATTGATAAGGGTGACAATTGATATTATGGAATTCTCTGATTATCTCATCGTCGGAGGTTCCTGCTACAGTAGGAGGGAGAACCCACGAGCCGTGGGATTAATAAGTAATTACCAGAATAAAAACCTTTGGGGCTACGCGTGGACCAGATCCCTGTCTGGCAGTGCCAAGTAACACAGTGGGTGTACGGAGAGAGAGGAAAGGGCGGAGCAGCTAGGAGAAACAGCTTGCTGAAGGGCTATCCTTGTGTCGGCGCTATGCACGGTGATCCTCACGGATCAATGAGACATGTCACTTTTACCGGTACACTTGTCTAAGCTTAATTCACCTTTGCGGTATGTACTATGGCGTGCAGATTGTTTGATTGTATTGCACAAAGAGGATTTGGCCGTTGGGAGGGTGAGTGGGAATTTAATGATCATTGTATGGTATGAGGTCACGAGGTTACTCATGATTACGTGATGATCCTGGATGGCTAATAAGTTTGTTGGTAATTAAAAGTGGGAAGTACTAGTAGCTACCAAGCGACCTCTTCGTGTGTGCAGGTGACAAGTTGAAACAGGATCGTTTCTGAAAACATCCGCTGGAGGAGGATCGTGGTGTTGCATTGATTGTGAATGTTGTTAAGGTATTATTCTTTAAAATTACTTTAATGATTAATCTTTAGAAATTACGACTCGTATTAAGGGTCTGGTTAAGAAGCGTTCATGCAAATGCTCACATGCACTGGTCATTTATACGAGATATAATTAATAAAATGTAGTGTCTATTACATTATTGATCCAAATCAGAACTGACCCATGATTAGTGTCTCTTATGTTTAATTGATTTGTTTGTGGGTTCACTAGGATAAGCGATCGTGTATTAGCCCTTCACTTCATCGTGCAGAACCTATATAAGCGGACACAACTAATGGGGGTGATATTGGTCGGAATTCAAAATGAAAGAAAATTATGAAGCTTTGTTGATTGATTACCATGTGTTAAATCAGGGTTTATACATGGCATGTTCAGGGCTGGTACTGGACAATGAGGCGTGATGAACACGCAATTATTTAACATAATTCTTATTTTACAAACTATCTACGGAGGTTTATTTAACAATATAGTACGTTGTCTTCAACATAGCAGTAGTTTACATGCCACTGGTTAATAGTGTACATTAAATAATAAATATATGGAGCAGGTAGTTGAACCGTAGTAGAATGTCGGACTTCTGATCCAATTTTACAGTTACCTGTCAATTTGTTATTGTTAGCGGTAGTTACATTTCTGACGCGGTTACCTCTGCTCTCTCTCTCTCTCGCTCTCTCTCTATCTCCTCTCTCTCGCTCTCCCTCTCGCTCTCTCTCTCTCTCGCTCTCTCGCTCTCTCTCTCTCAATTAAAACGCATCAGCCATTTATTTGAATGTGTTTCCAAGCATTGGTTTTACTCAATAGTACTTGGGAAATTGGCTGATTTATAACTTCATAAAAGCTAATTTTATTCCTGATGTTAACCATGCTATACGACTATGTTCTTCGGATTCCTTGTCTTCCGCAATTTAATTTGCAATATTGTGAACCATTGGATACTAATTTGGTTTAAGGAATTGTGAATGTGGGAGTCTATTACCATGGTGCCTAAAATTGTAAGAATTACGCATTACCAATTATTAGCTCGTTGAACATAAGAATTTAAATATGCAGGTAAAGTGGTATTAGAAAGTGACGTACGGGGTATGAAGTGTATATATTAGACAGGTATGCACTTTAAACGGTAATGTGTGGATGGATACCGTGTAGAACTATTTCAGTAATTAATATATTCCAATTACCATGAACTATTTATAGATACCTATTTGTCTAGATTTATGGATATCTAGCAGTAAATTATCCCACTTATTGTTCAATGGGATATCATAATGCTGAATTCAGTAAAGACCGGAACAGCGGCAAAGATATGAGCATACGGGTTCTCCAGCCTGAAGGCGTTATTGTTGCAACCTCCGAGCTTTCGCCGAGAGATTACGAACATTAGTTCACGAGGAACTGTAATCCCCATATCCTCCGACAGTCTGCACAGTCTAATTATAACTGATAATAATATATTGCCATATGTTAAAGGCATACTATCACAGATAGTTATGGTTGTTTTGAAACTAGTTCTTGGCTACAAGTATAACTGCAAAGTACATTCACTTAATATACGTAAAACCATGTTTGTACTTCCCAAAAGCGTTCCACTGCTGTGTGGTTGACACATCTCCATTCCAACCCTCCAATAGACAACCTGAATATGGGCCGTATGTTTTTGCTTCATTATATATTATGCAAGGGGGAAATGACTAAAATGTTCTCTCGCATACTCCTTTATAGATCTGTTGATACATCAAAGACAAGATAAATAGCGGAACGTTCCCTTTATTTATATGAAATATTAATATTTTGATAACTATCGATTACTGGGGACTTGGGTGGATAAATCAAGCGTAATTAATCTCAGATCGAAATTCGTTTGTTCATTATACAGGTCTATCATCTGTGATAGTATGCCTTTAAATGATGTTCGATCATGATATTGCCAATAACTAGGAAGCATCGGTTTGATAATGGTTAAGACGTCATTGCTTTATACAACACAACAAAATATTACTAAAAACTTATGGTTTTCGGGCTGTAATGATTAATGACATAATGTTCTATATTTTTAATGCTTTAATGGCGAATTGGGTATTTTGCTAAATCGTAGACAATAGCATTGGAAACATTACAAGAACATCAATAATATGAGAAGCAATGTAAAAATACGACATTCTCTTATCCCCGAAAAAACAGGCGATGCAATGAACGACTTCTGATCTGGATGCGAGTAATTTGATGTCGAATCGCCGATGACCATTGTTTGCAGTTGAGCATAACATATTTGCTTTTAAATCTGAAGAAAACAACTCGCATTTGTGCCCTAAGGAGGCTGGCTGATGGTCGCTAAGAAAAGACTGTTGGAAACAACTCGTTATTAATAGAAATAGAGCTAATTTGGTAAACGGCGATAAACTATTTCCCCCCATATTGGAAGATGTTCTAATTATAACTTGATAACTTAATCATGTTAAGCACACTCATATATCTATATATATATATATATTATACGTGTTGATATGTTAGAACATTGGGCATACAACGTTAAATTCTCTTAGACATAATACGAAAACTCACCGCCATTACGATTTTTTTTTTAGTAAACTAATAATAATAATAATAATACAATTAATAAGTTTGCAAATTATTATATATTATTGTAAACTATTCCTAAACATAACAATCATTACAAACAATCCCGTAACAAAGCACATTAGATATAACATGACAAAACAAATAGATTCCATAAAGAGTATTTATCTATAAATAAGCATAACCAAAATATTTCCTCATAAATGACGTAATAAGTTTTAAATAGGTCTCAAATCCAATGTATAATATCAGAGACTTGTCTATTAAATATCAATCCTAAGGCATGATCCTCTGAATAACGATGCAGGTCAATCTTAAAATGTATATCTTGTTTACGATCACGGAGAAGACGTCGGGTCAGATATCGCCTCCAAGGAATCTATCTGTCGACATGTCGCGAGTGATTTTAAGCGGCGAAATGCTCGCTTACATCCATTTCAATGAGCAAGTTAAATGGAATAGCTCAATAAATCTCTAATTGCCTCCCTTGCTGAAAGTAAACAGAGATAGAGTTTTCTTCCCAGTTTAGCATAAATCGTTGTAGTTCCCCTTTCGGGTACACATCACAATGAACGCACTGTTTGCTGACGTCTTCAGTTGACGCACGCTGGAGCATCCAGCCAGAGATTCTGCAACAGTTCACCCACGGTTCACTGTGTTTTAACGTGTACAAAAAGAAACTTAAAGGTGGATTTAACGATTTCGCAGTAGTGACCAGACCAGCCGTGGGATAAAACGATTATTTGACCTCGCAATTCTGTGATGTATACAAGTATCTGCCCATTGTAGAGTAGACGAGCAGTGATTTCCGCAATCATAATTATGGAATTTCTATTCTCTTTAGACATAGATTAACAATAATAATGTGGTCAGTGTTTGACTGACCTAACAACCTTGGGATTTCCGCTTTAATAACGAGCATTTTAATTATTATAAATATAATTATCGTTGTGATTTATGTATGGACATTAAATACTGTTGTCTAAAAATAGCGTACAACTCCAGCTTCTTAGCCGAAGAAGTATGCTCTTGTAGCGCTACAATAGTTGTAACTGGGCTCCCGCCACAATAGAATGCGTTGACGTTACAATAGTTGTAGCCTACAAGAGCGTCGTGCAACGGGCTCCAGAATGGCTCCGTATACTTGGTGATCGATACACAATACATTAGTCAATACTCGCCAAGTTGATGCATGGTTCTTATGCCAATGGCATCGAGTAATACTCTCTCCTAATTAGTGAGTTCATATGGACCAACAGTAAAATGTTACCGATCCGTCTTTTGCTTACATAAGCAATACGTCTGCTCAAGGAGCTATGTGTCTTCAGGTTTATTATCGACATGTATACTGGTAGTACGGAATATAGGCTATATGGAATCAGAATATGTGGGGATCTAGTACAAACACATCGTGTTAGATATATGGGCAGTAATCAAAGACAAGTCGGTACGAAATAAAGGTCGGAAAGGAAATAATGGTCCATTTAGACACACGATGACAAATGGACATGGTACCCATGGGAATACAATAATAGAACGTCACATAATTTGATGTTATCCATCGAGTCTGAACTTTTTAGTATCCTGCATAATATGTGAACATTGGCTTATTTAACAAGATAGTAACAGAATGAATTTGTGCGTATCAGTTATATATTGTCATTTGTTATAGTCAATGTTTCGTGTTTCAAAAATCAATATTAACATGATGGTCATGTCTTTGAAGAGAAATATTGAAACCGCAAGTGCTCTATTAGATAAATGACAACTTTTATTAAAAGGATGATTATTTACTGCAGTAGTATATCCTTGGATTTCTCCATCTTCTTCTACTGGGCCACTAACCTAGTCTTCGCTTCGAGACTGTTCGCCAAGTGCTCAATATCTAATGTCGCAACCACCTCGCAATTCGCCGTGCATCAAGCTAAAGCCTCGCCCTGTCATGTCTGTCTTCTCTGACGACAGCAACCTCGGAGCGCTTCAGGAGAACGAAAGTAATTGACCCAATCGGAATTGTTCTTGTCGTCTTGCGAGGCTTCCTCTTGGAAGAAGACGGCAAAGATTGAAATGTTGACGGTTGAGGACGGAATGAGGGTGACACATCCGGACTGACATGGCCGATATTCAACACACACAACGGCTAAAGAGTTGATGAACTGGAACAGGATCTGCTCTAAAGACGTGGACACACACACGCGCGCGCGCGTGCATATAGCCAGATAGTGGTCTAATGATGTGATGCAGTGATGCAATTTGTGATGCTAGTGCTTCAGATAAGAACTCGTGTGAAAATTGCATTGCGAAATAACGGAGCAAGGACATTATTAGTTCTGTACTTTGGATCAATGGAGAGAGGCCTTTGACAAATTCAAGAAAGCAAATGAACACCAGACCAAATTGTCTGACCATCAGATCATCATGGATAATAAATATAATAAAAGCACAATCTATGGACGACCTCTTCGCTGTGCGTAGTATAGCGATGTTTCAATGTTTACTAAATAAAATACACTCAAAAACATAGATCTACGTGCAAACAGCTTTTGTATTACATATGGAAGATGATGATGATGATGATGATTGCTTGATTGATTGCTAGCTAGCTTGATTGATGATGATGATGATGATGATAATGATGATGATGAAAATATTGACATATGTAGGCTACTGGTGAAAACATATTCATTATATTAAAAGCTGGTAACGGAATCACTGTAAACGAGTCTATTCAAACACTACATACATCCATTGATTGGACTTGTTTGTTAATTATAGAAAGGTACTTGGAGTCTGAAGGAAGACCTACAGACTGTCACATCTAGACTGTCACATCCACGTGCCATCAGCGAATACTGTCACCAGGCAATGGCGATAGCACCTAATTGAAAACCGTTCCAAATGTTTCCTGAAAGCTCCGGAAACTAATTTATTTCAAAGTAACAATACAATTGATAACAACTCAGTGATTCCATTTGTGGAATTCTAAGTGGAAATATACAATACATTGATTTGTATTTTTGGTAGCATTTCGTTGAATAAAGCAATCACAATGGTGTTGATATATAGGACGGTTATCTCTAGGTTATCTCACAGAGGACCACCATAGACAGTTAGGCTGGGATGCTCGCGAGTCAAGATTCCGTCCAAAACTATAAAAGTAGTCTACGATGTATTTATATAATTATATTACGTGTCTGACTGGACAATGATATAGGACTGGTATATTATTAACGAATGCGCATTTCAATCCAAAGCACGGCAGTGGATGTTTTGACATATAGAGTTCACAGCGGTGTTATAGATTTTATCCACTTACGGCTTCACTTCGTCTGTATCCAAACCAGTCGACAAGTTTGATAATCGCTTTCGAGTTATATATAGGTAGAAAATAACATGCGTGTCTGTACGGTCTGGTCCTAACATAGTGTTATTTTGGCATTAACCCGATCCTTTGGAATTACTAGACAATGTGACAATCTGCACAATCAGGAACCAAACGCTATGTTCATGCAATAAATATGCTGGTTTTAAAATCAGTTCCGTTTTGCTCGTTCTGGACGTGTTGTGTTTCAAATCTAAAAAATGTCCACCCTTTTCTTCCCTCGTGGCGTGTGCAAATGAATGCGAACGTGAGCTATTAGAGGGCATCCCGCTGTACAACACCGAGTCTTATTCGTTATTGATTCAAAACACGACCACTGTTCAGTATGCGTCCTCAGATTAGCTGGTCCGTATCTGGTAAAAGTTACCATAGTGATGCATTATTACACACAGCCAGGCACACAGCTATAGATATAAAGACATAAACATCGAGATCCCGTCATCACGGTAGACGCAATTATCGTTTTCAGATTTTCTGAGGTTTCCCGGCGAAACCAATTAATCTACACTGGAAAAGAAATCGAAATGTAAGGATAAAGCACTAACAATTAGTTCAGTTGTACGGTTACATTTAAATTGTCATTAATTGCAATGATTCACGCATTTCTGGACTATCTTCCCAGTACTGTGGGAATCACTCAAGTGGATGTCTGTATATCTAACACGCTTCCCGTTCCAAGCAATACGAATACAGATCTCACTACGAGGAATATGTATAGGCCTACAGATCTCACTCAGGAATATGTATAGGCCTACATATCTCACTGAGGAATATATATAGGCCTACATATCTCACTGAGGAATATGTATATGCCTACAGATCTCACTGAGGAATACGTATAGGCCTACAGATCTCACTGAGGAATATGTATAGGCCTATAGATCTCACTGAGGAATATGTATAGGCCTACAGATCTCAATGAGACATAGGGTAAAACAACAGTGATACGTGTAGGCCTATACATATTTCACTGATAAATATGTATACAGATCTTACTGAGAAGTATAGGCCTACAGATCTCATTGAGGAATATCTATAGGCCTATATATATTTCACTTAACAACATGTATACAGATCTCACTGAGGAATATGTATACAGATCTCACTGAGGGTCAGAGTCTGCCAAAGACATTAACCGACTTCTTTACGGTTGTTCGCAGGCATGCGGGTCGCTATATTACCATTGACTACTTTTCGGAATCGCGAAACTTGCCATTGTATCTAAATGTAAATGTATCGATTTTTGTCTTTTTTTTGTATCCTTAAATCTCAAATATTAGATATACATGGCATAACACAGTGATCTATCAGAAATAAATATTTACTTCAAGTGATAAGCTTACCCATTACGGCCGTGTATTTTTACGAAGTGGGATGGCGTTCGGAAGACCAACTGCACGTAAGCATGCACTTAGTGAATTGAGATTTATCTATGACCCTTATCTTCAAACTCGTCTCTACACCTATAAATAATTCCTAAACGACCAGGACGAAAAAGGCGGTGAGTCGAAACTTGAAAGAGTGGAAAGAAAATTGACTTTGAGGAGAATTGATTTTCACCGTTGTTGAAGCTGGTACCTCCCTGTCATCTAATCCCCCAGCTGATTAGTGAGGCTTTTGTTTTATTAAAAGTAATACACATAGTCCTCGCTGTCAAACTTGTCATGTAATAAATTGCGTTGTTAGAGTAGGCTAGATTGTCAGGTTACCCGAACCCCATACTTTATCCATTGTGGGGTTCAATTTATGTAGGCCCATACTCATGTGAGAGAATATACAATATTTCCATAATTTAGAATTTGTATACAAAGTAATGATGAATATGTATACATGATTCTGTAACATTATCTATAATATAGGTCTCATCCTCGAAACACAGGCCATTATGACTACATCGAACATCCGTCAAATAGGTTTAGTGTAGTCATATTGGCTGGGGTTTCAAGGATTGGTAGGCCTATACTTATATGAGAATATACAATTGACACATTTGTTTAGTGATTTTCTCACAATGTTAGTTAGTTTAATTGTTACGGTAAGACCTACGAACCCCTGCTAATACAGATTAACAAATTGTGATATGCACATTAATCTATACCTAGACTCAATTTAACTTAGTATTTTACGTGCACCGCGAAGTCTAGTGTGTTTCTATATTCGTATATTAAATCTCAACAACAATTACATGTAATAACATGAGTAGTAAAACAACGAATATTTCCACGTAACTATACTGTTACGGTATTGATGCATGGGCGTAAACAAACTTCCACTTTTCACATTTCCGCTTCGCCAACATACAAGATAGTCTTGTCCCACTTTCCCGTGTTTCCGGTTACTTGAAGCATCAACACGTAGCTTGGTGCGTTTATATAGAGATGCCATGGTAGCTTATACACGTATACACAACGCTGGTGTCTTAAAATATCTCGTCTAACCTAAAATTCGTTGATAAGGTGAAGGGTATTCCTTGTAAATAGACGCTGCTGAAAGTGACATCGTAAGCGAATTCAACATCCGTCGTTATCGTCTTCCATTTGATGTTTCCGGATATTTGACGTTACTTTACGTCACCGGAAATTGTTCACCCAATACTTGTTTATAAGTATGTGAATATGCTGTGAATGTATATATAGTAGACTGTAAGTAATACAATATTATATAGGGTAGATAGTTAATAGATAGTCAGCGTTACCACAATCAACTCCGTGTTACAAATTACTATAATACGAAAGGTATCCATTGCCTAATTACATACCCAGTCAACTCATTTACGAATTACTAATTATACGAAAGGTATCCATCGCATAACTCCATATGTGTTATGTTTACATGTTTGGTAAACATAATACCATTAAGATTCATCAAATACCGATATCACAGAATAACTCTTCTCATAATATACGTATAATCAGCATGAAATCAAGTCCATCTGCATCAATATAAGATACATGCATGGATATGTTGGAGTCCGCTATTAAAGTGACGCGTCGGTGGCGATCGATTCGTCATATAAAGAATACATGGCACCACATCGCTGCAATCTCGCAATTAGTTCGCCATGGTCTGGCAGTGAGCGTATGCAACCACAGTGGACGGGATAACAGACTCGGTATGGGTAAACTCAGGACGACAGGTGCCATGACGTTAGGCATTGGTGTATCTCGCCAAGGCTGGTTCCAGTGTAACACAGCAAGGCCTAGCTGCCTACAGATACAACCCACAACCAGGGTTGTAGGTAGGTCACGAACAGTGATGCAAGGTCTACAGCAATCAAAATAAGACCTCGATAAGGTGTGTGGCAACTGTAACATGATATACAGTATATATGATCCTTACCATACCTTTGTAGCATTAATATATTGTCTATTAAATTCGCGTGGTGTAGACGCATAGAAACAGTACGATCATTCAGGCGGTACCTAAATGCATGTACCATGTGGTTTAAATCGTTAGATTTACTAATATAGATACCAGTCTCCTGACAACACCAGCTTATTCTCCTGACAGCGACGATCGACTCCTATCAATGTTACGTTAGTTACTGTCAAGTATTGAACCGACCCTGTATTAGAGTATGCAGTCTCGTGTAGGCCTACAGTACATTCCAGTTTTATAAAATATTAGTTTACACTGAACACCTCTGTTGCACCTTTCCTGTATTAACTAAAAACACACCACTGGTACTCTCTCCCTAACCAGCATTACGAGCATCCATCACTCTAATAGATTAAAACCATACCCTGGCTTCTATTTCTAAGCGTACATTCTGATTAAGTAAGTAAGGTATATCTATATCTATAAGCATGCTGTGTTCGTACTCACATTGGAAAGCGTTATCAGCGTACGAGCTCTCGTCCACCGCCAAAGCAACGATTCGTTTTCCTGCTTCCGCCATCGCTCCGCTCTCCTGTACCGTCTTCTAGTCAATGGTTCGCTGGAAATAGCGACGGAACCCCTCACTATAGATTTCTGCTCATGAATAAATATCAGCTGACGGCGGGAGCGGGGCTGATCTCTGGCGGTGCCAGTGTTATGCTCATTGAGTCTCTGGTCCGTGCTGTGTGTCATCCGTGTCTTCATAACGCGTCAATGCGGCGTCTCACGTACACGCACGCCGTCGTTACGGCAACCCTCATCGTAGTCAGATTTTAACCGTTAACTTGTCTTTGCGGAGATTAATCACCCAGGTTCCTGTCAAAGAAATCCTAGAACAGAGGTGTTCATTAACGGAGAAGTTTTATAGTCAAACTTGAATGTGAATGTAGCACGTGTAAGTGTGTCTGTTAAATGCATACCATCTGTGTCAGTTACGTGCTGGAATTCAGAATATAACGTCATATAACGTCACCGATGCATTGGGTGATTTTAAGTGATTTTGTTTTTACCTAGATCCGCCACGCGAAACGGAATCGGCGGGATTAATACCTACCTGCTTAGTATTTCCAGATTATAATCAATCTCTTCATCATACCACTTTCAGTATTGCCTTCATCTTACTTATAGACATTATCTACAACGGTAGTAGGCTACTGCACCTTATTTTGGTTTTCTCCGTTTTGTTTGGTTTTTTTAAATATAGAAACGTGTCTGATTATTAAGCCTTCAACCTGCAACGATTTGGTTTACATCTTGATTACCAATCCTCATTCGTATCTTAAAATAAAAATATGTTTAAACCATTCGGTTTAATTAACATTCTGCCTGTTGGCGGTAACTGGGGATGCCATAATGAAAAATGCCAGTGTCTGATCCAGCAGAGATATGGTTAAAGGGGCAAGATCATACTTGCATAGGGGAAAATGGTCACTATCGGGGTTATTACATATTCTGAAAGAACAATC
>JAUTBZ010140684.1:0-12847 GCA_032361785.1 Lepetodrilus galriftensis | reverse complement strand
CAACACCGCACAGTGTATCTGCGCATGCGTCGGACAGAAAGTACAGACAGAACAGTTAGAAAGGAGCAGTCCCCTATCCATAATGTGTGTCCAACACTGTCAATGGAACACCACCTAATTGTCTTGGCCAGGACATCTAATATGGATGCTCAAACATAAACCAGGCCACACCCGAGGTGAACGTGTCCTGTCGGAATCATGCCTGGCCCTTTTAGAATATTGGAACAGGACACCAAAACTAGTCATCGATGATATTGAATTTCAATTCAAATAAAATAACACACTTTCAAGTATTCATTAGTCATGTATCTTGTATACCTTTAATTACTTTCCGTTCTTTCCGACAATCTTTCGTTACGTATGTCGCGCACATTGGCAAGCACACCTGCACTGGTCATGGCCTTCACGAACAGAAAGTGTTATTTGTGAGTTATCTGGAATGCTTGCCAAATCTGTGAGATATCTAACGATCGATGACCGTGCCCTGGTTCATACAGTGGATAAACTCCCCATGGTTGTAGAAAAAAAACCACACTCATATTTTTTACTTCCATCAAACATCACGAGGAATTTTGTTGCTGTGCAAATTAAATTAGGGTGAAAAACTCCTTAACGACTGTAAGGAATGCTGACAATAAGCATCTTACATCGACAAACCGATACCTGTGATGGGAGTGTTGCTGATAGTAGACACCACTGTCTATACGTGGGCGTGATGTGGAGTTTGCATGGCATAACATTAAAGTTGGTAGTTTTGCTTTAAACATTGGACAATCATTGCGTTAAAATATATAAAAGCCAACTTTGAAATCAATTATGTAGAGAGAAAAAATGAAAAGGATAAGAATACACTCCAGGAATAAACGGCAGTTCTTGTGATAAAAGTAAAGTAGCTTGATCTTTACCTTCATGCAATGCATACCAAGTTACATGTGCGTTACTTTAGAACTGTTTTCATTTGATAGCAGCACCGTTATCACCTCACTATAAACAAGTAGGTTTGCATCCCATTCCAATACCAATACGTATTCATCACATGTGATAATGTACATTACTTTTATACATGCAACTGTTGGTTTGTATACTAGACACAAGGAGACGACTTATTTCACGACTCGCTCAGCAAAGTTTCCAAGGATACCTCAATGAATTATGTCTGAATGCTACCATAGAACAATCTCATGACGTATCAGATATGCAGTGTATGTGTTTTTGTTTGCATCAAATGCGCCTAAGAAAACCTGATGACCCGATAACGCACTCCTGTTACATAGTTCAAAAGCAGAATCGTACTAAACTTCAGAGATAGCAAACGCCATTTCTAGTTTACTTATATCACCAGAAAGCGGTATGGGCATGGTTATGTTGCTGCTAACAGGTCCATCATTATTCGAGTTATTACATACCTATTACGACTAATAAACATAAACGATATATCTTCTAAATATGGTTATTATGTAAACAAGCGGAATACAATTGTTGTTATCTTTCCAAAACTATACGGTATGTTAGTAACATGAATCCATAATGTATATTTACAACACATGTTTTAGCTAATAATTTAATACTTTGATATGTAGACTTTCCTTACTAATACTACTTTGCTACTTATTCAACAGTCTAGAGCTACTAGCTTACATTGTTGTCCACCTTGGCCAGTCTCATGGATTGTATTATAATATACACATGCTCACAGAACACTGCTATTGTGAATAGTGAGATATTTGAGTGCTATTGTGAATAGTGAGATATTTGAGTGCAATCATTATTACCAGTACCTGTAGTAGTATTCACCTAAACACAAATGTAATGTTTCCTTTCCATAGTACACTTGTCCCTATACCATTCCCATATTACAGACTGAAGGCTTAGTATACTACACAGTTATAATTGGTTTGCTGCTTATGTTTCACTGAGCAGAATGCGGAGATTCAAGATGTCATTCAACGACAATAGTAATATTATTCATAAGATGTCATTCTTGCAGTAATAATAACCCCCTTTGAATATTGTTCCTCTCTGGTGGTCAATACCACGTGAATGTAGTGTATTCTTACAACACAGACATACTCTTCACAATACAGTACAGTCATGATCGCATATTATGTACAGTATATACTGTATTAAACTATGATATGCCATGCACCATCTCAGTACGTCAGCTAGCTACGGACATATTAATATGGCTTGTATTTCTGAGGCAGTCAGTGCGGCTATGATCTAAATGTCTACAGAGCAAGGTCGTGGGTTGGTGTATGAAACAAGAGCAAGTCTGAATGCACCTCTACGCCTACGACAAGAGCATAATTCCCTGCCCTTGATGTATGACCACGCTCTATGTTGTATGAGAATAATAGCTACCACAATTATGTCGTAAATCCTTATTCCCTGGGAAAACAAATAATGCATTAAGTAACTCAATCATTTAGTTTTCATTTGATGATTGGAAGGGGCGTACCATAACGCTGTTTTATAGTAAGATGTTTATATAGAGAGTACGTTTTTTGTTTGTTTTACTCGTACAGGGTCAATGATTCCTTTCCATCATACCGTGTAGGCAGATGTAGGGGGTCTATTCGTGCACCGTAAATGTATTCTGTGTGATGTAGGTGGTAATTTCGTGCACTGTAAATGTATGCCATGTTCTAGCAACATGGTTCACAATTGACGATATTGTCGTGAACTTATGATTGATTGGCATGCATATGACAATTAGTGGGTGTCCGATTCATTAAATGATGACATAGTATGCAGTGGACCCTCGCGTAACCGGACCTCATTGATCTTGATGCCTCGCTTTCCGGACGATTTTTACATGCAACAAAAGGGAGCATTCTTGTGTAGTATTCAAAAGTGTATCTATTTATACGTACATCATTCATGAACTTTTCTTTTTGCGTGGATATTCTAACGCCTTCTCACGTATGCCATGTGAACTAACCTTACGCATACATTACGTGTATATTTGCCCACACAAATTCTCACATCTGTTAACTGGAAAGATATATCAGAATTTGTTTGACATTTCCTGTTTGAACATATCGGTTTTTAGAGATACAGGGGTGACATGTTGGAGTTATACCATCATGCTAATATCATTGCAGTCACGGCATATGTCTCATAACACGTGTGTATATGATGTCTAATATGGGCCACAGACACTACGTGATAAACTTGAACAGACATTTTACATTAAGTCTCAGTTTCTAGTGGGAATCAGGAAGGACAATAACTCAAGATTCAGCTATGCATTTTACATCTTTCACACTTTGTATAAATGTCAGAAATATCAATAAAATAGCTTATTTGACGATATTATTTAGTGTCCGTCGATGGTTGACTGTTTTTTGTGTGTGTTCAGATACGTATAAGACTTAATGTAATTGATATTCATATCTGTATTCCTTGTTCGTATAACAGTAATTCGACCCCAAGAACCAAAGAACTCATTAACAATTCACGATCCAATTCAAAGATACCTGCTTTTGTGGAAACCTTCAACTCCGGTGTTAAGATATGTACAGAAGGATCTGTTTTCCACAGTCTACGAGATGACTGCATTATCTGTGGAACTGGATGAGTGAGATTAGTTCCAGAATATCCAGCACTTCCTGGCACTTGCCGTCTTCTGTAGACTTGGCATGGTGCCACAATCCAAGACATTATTTTCTTGAATTCTTACAGAACTTTTCGGAAAAGAAATGAAACAGGGAACTTGTGATGTTTGAGCTTGGTTACACTTCTAATTGGAATTTCTTCAGGCAATCAGTAATAAATAACTACCTATATGAGGTTTTATCTATTAGTAACCTTATCTGATTGATACTGCAAAATGATATCTCCAATGTTTTTTGATGACGTATACAGTATCTGTCTGTTCGAATGTGTACTGTATCCGGTGTTCAGTGTGAATACATGCATTTAGTATTATGTCGTAGATGGACATATTTCAACTTTTACTATTTGTCTTATCAAGGCGTTGTCATAACATGCGAACACTTACATCTAGCCCGCTGTCAGTGGTGGAACACTAGATAAACTATTCGTACAAACCTTGCATTGTGGAATCCTCCTATAACTAGGGATGCACATTTACCGATATCTTGAAATGAGTACACTATATTGCAAGGCGATGTTCCAATCCCCTTTAGATATAATATTTTCAAACATCGTTCACACAACTTCGAGATCGAGTGTTGACTCACTGCCTACACTTCTGACGTTATGACACAGCGATCTGACAGTGTTCAAACATCAGGAGGTGATGAATGGAATCCAGTCCGACTTTCAATGGGTTACTCATAGAAAGAAAATGAACTAGTGGTGATTATTTCGGGGGTACCAATCCACTGTTTATTGTTCTAGCAACAAGTCCTCGAGATTGAGATATGAATGAATAAATATACATACACTAAGAATAGACGGCCATCAGCACTGCTATTACTAACCACACTACTTGATAAACAAAATATGTTCAGTTCCATCGGAGATAAAGGCGTTATCAGAGAATGCTTCTTCCTCGAACATCTTCTCATTGTCAGAGATGAAATCGATGGTCCATGCCAATTCATAATGAAGTCTTTTCTGGAGAAAAAGATTATCCTCCTCTACTACTCAAACATCCTGAAATTAATTAGAACGTTTGCCTTAGAAGCCACAACTTTTTATGATCATTGAAATTGTAATTATTATATAGCGGGAGTAAACACTCGTTACCGGATTACTCCCTTTTGATGCTTTCTTGTGTCTGATTCTGGTGGTTTCTTCAATTTCAGACCCCGTCAAACCATCGCAATCTTTCCTTTCTCTACCCGCGAAAATGCATCGATCACTTCAAAATCTGGCGTTGATAGAAACAGAAAATGTGTTCAATCTGGTTGCATAATAGCAGATTGGAATAAAATAATTTCGGAGTTGTTGTTTAAACATGAGGATGAAAGGGAATGAAACTTGACATATTCAAGTCAAGTGATGTACATGAACTGGATACAATTAACTACATATAATAGATCTAGCTGTCATGAGAATGTGAATGTGAGAACTATGACTATAACATTTACAGACAAAACAATAACGCATGTATAAAACACTAAGCCATTTATATTTGTTTAAAAGTCAATTCAATCCAATACACGTATACCAAATACGCATTGTGTAAATTATGTCATAATATATTTACTTGTAATAACAAAAACTGCAAATATAGACATCAAAGGTTCCTTAATACAAGTAGTTCTATGTATGCCAGTAGAACACACCTAGCTACTGTATAGATTTAATAACGTAAAGCATATGTTATTATTATATTATACAATATAATATTGTATTATTATAATTATTATACAATATATATTGTGGCATTAACGACTGTGAAGAAACTCTCACAAAACACAATATAACGACAACCATGACTACGGCTAGTTAGTGAAAACAGTGACAGTATAATTACCACAACGACCGCTTGTTCTAAATACCTGGCTTTGAAAATATATAAGTGAAAGATAAAATATAATATTATAATACTTTACCTTAAGCCCCAATTTCCCCTCTGACTACTCCCATTGGTAGAAGGAGTTACTTTAAACCAAGCCAACATGTTGCATTAGTGTCTATAATTCAGTTACGCAATTTAGATCAATCTTCTAAGCTTTGTTTTATATTTCCTAATTTGCTTTCGGGGCGTCAAAGTGTTTTTTATATGGGATTGTCATGAGATAGTAGTGGCAAAAAAACAGACAGCCTCAACTCCTTAGACTGGGTGCACCTGAACGTATGTATGTTAGAATGGGAATCACTGTCGAGCCTGTCACAGCTAAAAAAATACTGTAATGACATGGAATCCGAGAGGCATTTATTTCCGGTTAAATAGGATTATTTTCTGATTAAAGCGCGCGCCCATGTTGGATTCTCATTACTGACAGCTAATAGAATGGTTATTTTGACGACAGACACAAGTGTGCCAATATCCGTCTTTACTGACATGGAGCTTGGTCTTATGTCAAACTTTAAACTGGCTGTAAATTGTTTTGGGTAAACATGTATGTACTACTGTGAAGTATCGTATATTCGGACGCAGGAAAACTGCGTCGCAAAGCGTCATTGTGATTTAGGAATGATAGGGTACTATCACTACTAATACTCAACACATCTCGAGTCCACGGTGAGAAGAATCAAGCTCATATCTATGTTGATCCTGTTCCACGTATACAGAAGAATCGTAGCGCTAAAAGAGCGAGTGAGTGCATATGGAGTTTAACGTCACTGCGGGAATCTTTCACCAATTTGCGACTCCTATACTTACTTCATCTGTATCCTGTGTATAAAGTAGCACTCGGTAGGATACCACGGGAAAGTGCGTGGTAACCTTCTAGAGCCTTGAACGGCAGCTTGGGGTGTATACTCCCCATGGAGTTGGGAAGGAACACGATAACACACTGATCTATTGACCTGAATACCAATAATGCAGCGCTATGAGTAAGCGGTCTGGCGTGGATTTTGCGCAATATTGAAAGCACACCACTATAGCAAGTTATCACTGTCGTAGAGATACGATCGTTCTATGGCACGGAACCCAGAATGTATAACTGTAGGCTTACATATTAGCTTTATCCTAATGACATATGCAGACGCTCTGTTACCGACGGCTACGTATATTAATTGTTGCTAACATAACACTGCAGTGTCTGTTTCTAGCCAGCTTCCGTCCCACTACTCTCATTCAGAACCATCCTGTCCTTCCATCTGGCAGTGTAGTGTAATGACTATGCAGAGCTTTAACACACCGTGTAGAACATGCCCTGACCAATTTCAGTGAGAATAATGCCTTAAAGTATTATCTCTTCCGATTACATATGATTTGTTTTGAGTTGGTCTATGTACGTGATAAGATATACAGTCTGTGTGCATTTATTTCCCCAGTGTCATTTCATAATTAAATCTTCTATCTCAAACTGTTCTCGACTTCCGCTGAATAAGTGGATTTCCCCAGACGTTTATAGTCCTTTGAAAAGTTCCACGAATCTGAGAAAGTCATTCGGTTAAACTAAGTAGCAGGCAAGTTGCAAAATGCATTTCCGTTGACACTCGAACATAGGACACTATCTATAGAATTTCCGAAACCAATTTGCCTTGGCTTTAACATTTAGAAGGAAATAAAAAATAAATATTGAATTACATTTTGAAATTTGCAATACGCTTTGAAGCCTATTAAAAACAAACCAACCCAGTTATGTTTCTTTTATTCGAAACGGTTGCACACTCAATGTTTATTAAACAATCTCTAATTATAAGGCTTATAATTATTATTGTCTGGTAGTTCTACGTGTGGTCAAGCTATTGTGGATCATTGACACCGATACTAGATCACTTCGTATGGACTACTGGACGAATTAGTGTAGAATACAACAGTGGACAGTCACAGTCACAGTCACGTTATTTGATCTCGTGCTTAATTTAGAAACGCTACTCGTATGTTCATGTTTAACACAGTGCATCAACGTTAACTGGAAGGTTATAAGTCAATAATCAGACAATCCCTGTAAGTGTATATAGTAGGACGAGTGAGGGGTAAGTTGTAGTTGGGGAATCATGACGCGTAATACAATAAGTACATGTCCGTAACAATTGTCTGTAATAATGAAGAAAATAAGCTGAACATCCGGCTGGATTTCGTAACATAATATATACGTACATTTTTTGTATCATTACAACGTACACTCTAGGCTAGAAGAACATTATATCTCGAATACATTACGATTCAGATTTGACTTGAGTACATTTACATCCCGATTTATATTATCTTCGAAACGACAGTATTTCAACATTAGCAGTGTATTATTTAGATGTATCATGAACCATTCCAACATGTTTTGTTACTTTCTGTGCATTCCTTGAGTATCGACAGTAATAGATACTATTGCAGTGATAAAATGGTGACCGTCCCCCTGAGTTTAATGTCATGCTGTAAGTGAAAGAGGTAGCAGACATAGGGGACAACCAAGACCATTAGATAACTAATACACGCCATGCCAAGGGTTACTTGACTCCGTCAATACTATAAGAAGCTTTGTGGTTATACAACTGCAGACCAAGGCTCCTAAAATTCACGTTAAATGCTTACAGCTTTAACACAGTGGACAGTAGTTGCGTAACCCATGAACACTGGAACCTTGATAGACCATGAAGAATAGGTCGACTTGTCTCTTTAGCTACTAAATCAGGTCGAAACATAATCCGACTTGATCTACGACGAATCTAAGAATAGTGTCAATACAGTTTACTGACTTAGCTGGGGTTTTTTCCCCACACTGTAAAAAAACATTAGATCTGAGAAACCGCAAGTTCTTAATCGTTCTGTAGGAGTTTTGTTTAAAGGTGACAAAGGTGCGCTGATAATTAAGAGACACATAGTGATTTAACCCGAGGGTTGACCGCTCACGTCCTGTCTGAGGAATAATTGAGTAGCGAATTGAGGTAGATGAAGGCGAGCGTACTTCCTGTGTTATTAGTTTGGCAGTGTCCAGCAGTTCGTCTCAGGTACTTCACCGTCCATCAGGACTATGTCTACTACTCTACTGGCCCACTTGCCTAACTTGCGCATAGTCACATTAATTAATTACTAATGCTGCAAATATCCTGACTCTAACCACTAATTGGCTACCCGTAGGCGTACCGTGGTGTGAATCTGTACAAGTGTCGCTGTCATCACCTACTCCGGAGTTCCAGTATCGACCCCTAGACGGCCTTCATCACCCGTCCTGGAGTGTCGCAATTGAACTCAAGCTCTTGGTTTGACCAGGGGTTCATGCAGCCCCTTCAGACACAGAACCCAACTATTAATGTCAACAAGGTAGCGTCGGCGGCATGGACAATCTGCTTGGTATGCATCTAGCCACCACGAGTCCACGCCGTAGTGTTGAGGTTTCGAGATCCGGTATGATCATGCCATTATCTGTATATGAATGCCTATAGCTGTACATGATCGCAGGATCCATCCTTTTGATTAGTTCGTGATTGGTTTATCATGAAGTAAGCTTCATTCCGTTATCAACTTAGGGCAAATAATGCAAAGCTCACGACCTACTAATAAAGAGTCAATACGGTAGTCCCACTGTCTGTGAAGCCTTCAACGAACCCGGGGCTATGCCTCTGCACTAGCACAGTGTATTGGTGTCGCAGGAGGTCATACACTCCCTCAGATCATGCGTGGAACCACTCTGTCTGAACCAACACCACTGAGATAATTGATAGCGAATATCTTGCAGATTCTTTACCATGACCAATTCTTCCATGTCAATTGGACCCCAATAGACTACATACACCATAGGGGGAAACTGGTGTTGCATTCATACGTCTATTGGCGTCGACAATATTTTTTCATATACAGTTTATGTTTCTAAGGCAAGTGTCGCGTTTAACCTCTACGGTAATATTTATTTCTTAATCTTCAAAACTAATTGAGAATAAGCTGGCAAGTCGAGGTCCTGCAGGTGCATTGCTAGCTGATGGCGATATGATGGACCATCTCCTGAAGAGAGCTTCATCTGCGATTCTCTTCACTGAACCGTCGCTAAGCAACAGGGGTGTGATCATAAATTCACTCCTAGAGAAACACGATAAATAAATACATCACTTTCCTAATTTCAGACCGAAAAACACGCACACAAAGTGCTTGTATCCTCTCACGTTTGCGGAGAGACATCACTCCTCTTTTTAGACTGTTCCAACGAGGAAAGCATACACGTACATATAGCTTGAGACACCGCTATTGGTCGTAGATTGAGTTTTCGGCAAGACTTATTTATCTTTCTTAGTCGATGAGCTCCTTCGTGCATCCAAATTGTATCTGGGGGGAAAAGGCAACTCTTAATAGTCCGAGGTAGTGAATGGTGTGATGCATCACCAATGGACATCAAGTCGATTCATGTCTGTACTATAAATACATACCAGTGGTATATCTGTTATCCCGTGTGTTAACACGATACCTAGTATGCATACCGACAACGTATTCAATAGATCAAAGTAAAGCCAAAGTTGCGGATATTTCAGCTGCCGGTGCTAATGTACGAACACTTGAGTCTTCAGAGGCATCTATCTGTCTGGTGGGTCTCTGTGTATGTATTTTACCCATTTACTTACATCTTTGTCACAGTCACAATTCTTTAGATGTCTCATTATATGCATCAATCTACATTATGTTCCTATACTCGAGTTCTGCCCCCGATTTCTCGAAACAAACTTAAGTTCAGCTGAGATTTCTCCCATTGACGCAGTGCTGTAACTTGAGTAAACTCTCAACTGGGTTTGAGTTTTTACGCAAGTTACTGGAACTTAGTCAATGGAAGGAACTTCATGATCATCTGAGCAAAATCTTCAACTCAAATTTGTTTCGAGAAATCGAGCCCTGGTGGCATAATCTGTCACTGTATGTCATTCTCAATAACGGTTGACACCTTACACCACTCAGACACCCACTAGTAGTGATTGACACCTTATAACACACAGACACACGTTAGCAAGCAACAAGTTGCGTAATAATACTGTATGAGTAGTTAAGGGGTTAACGCATATTCTCCACCTGATATCACAGACAATGCTAACATTGTTCTCGATTACAGCGGTAATTACTACATCATCCCCCACTTCTACTGTTTGTGTTTCCGTAAATAGATTACTTGCAAACATGTTTAGACAACGCTGACTTGCATCAACAAACCATCAGCATAGCTTGTCCTCTCAGCAGCCAGTGTTGCCTTCCTTCCTTTGGGTGAGCACGTTGAGCTGTAGCTAGTGAATGCATTGGAGACGAACATGTAAATCCAAGTAGCATACAGTAGCAGTTGTGGTGTTAATACCCGTGGTGGTGGTAGTACTAATACTTAGTAGTGCAGTAGTGTAGTAGTGCAGTAGTGTAGTAGTAGTGGTACTAGAAGCAGCAGGAGGAGGAGGAGGAGGAAGAAGAGTGGTATGAGTAGTATCCACTCAGTAGTATTAGCAATAGTAGTAGTAATATTAGTAGAAGCCATACGTATTTGATGATGTTTTATTTCAATTCATTAAGTCAAAATGAAACCTATAGATGATGATTTATTTCGGTACATTATATCAACATGAAGCCTATAAATTATCAGCAGTAGTAGTATATACTAATATGCCACTTATATAATGTGCCAAATCCACCCCTAAGGCATGCTCTAGTAGTAGAAGAAACTGTGGTAGTCGTAATAGTCGTTGTCGTAGTAGTAGTTGCGGTTGTAGTATTAGTAGTAGAAGCGGCGGTAGTAATAATTGTAGTAATACTTTCAATTAACCAGGCAGTAAAGGACTAGTTTTACTCCAGCAACACCTGAGGTAACAATAGACATTTTGCATACAGTTCGAAATGAAAATGCAAATTTTCCATTCACACCGTAATTAAGTTTCTTTTCACAGCATGATGGCCATAGACATTAGTTCATAGTATCACATATGGCCGCGTCACACATTGAACACACTATTCGCAGAGTAATAAATTGTAGCGTGTTGTTAATACAAACAAATATATAATACATTACATCGTGTCCACGATGCGTTTCACAATGGTATAACTTTTTTTCAGGTTTACACAGGGTATATTGTCTTCGGTACGTTTGTTACATGCCATTTTATTTGCTAGATTTATGGCCCAGTATGGTATAATTAAACTGGTGACATCTCGATATGGTAATTATTAAGCAAGAAACGATGTCCTGCGTTTAGAACATTTAAGAATGTCTGACAATTACAAACTGTTACCGTGAAACGGTACTGGTTTTGTTTGTTTGTTTTCTGTTCGTTTATTGTATTTATTTATTGAGAGCGACACGTGCATAAATACAATCTGGTACACGCGAGCTTTGCTAACTCATGCGCAACCTAGCGTAATTTAAAATGAAACGTCACGGCTATGGTAATATTATATATTATATTCCGACATGGAATTACGAACAAATTACCGGCGCATTCAATTTGAGATATTAACCTCCTATATACGTTGGACCGTATTCATGTGAACGAACGCACTCGTGACACCATCTGTGGTGGGTACACATTACCGTGACACCATCTGCACTGGGTACACGAGTCTGTGACTCCGTAGTGGCAATACACCTGCCCGTCAACTGCTTGAAGACCTACAGGTGTGACGAAGGCGACAACAGAACAAAGAAGATTTGAACTCAAATAAACCAACTATGATATGGATATAGATCGATAACACATGTTGCCACAAATCTATACGTAGGAATCGAATGACCGAATTTATAAATGAATATCAGATCTGACAATATAATATTTTAGACGATAACCGAGTTTTTATTTAACGTATTGGATGGAACTTATATTCTAGCAAAACCCAAGCTTTACAAGTATATTCTACAATGCTGCAGACGTATATGTATTTATAGTCGTGTCGTGTGTATATACAATGAATGCACTTGTACTTGCACTATATTATTTAGAAGAAGAAAGCGTTCACTAAATAATAATACAACAATCTAACCTGCGATGTATATTATCTGATCTAAAACATATATTACCACTGCTGCGATATGTTTCCTACTTGTATATTACATGACCACATTGACATGCTTCACGAAGTAGTCGCACTGTAGTCTAAATCGGGACATGCGCCATGCTCTTACTATAGCAGGAAGTGACGTAGACCTCGATTTTCCCCATGCATGACTGCATGTACGACCCTTTCTTGAAACGCAGTCTTGATAACTATTAAGAGATGAAGGATTAGCTAATTGCCATACCGACTCCGTGGTGTAAAGCTTTGAGCGCCCGCCCGGAGTGCGGAAGATCGATGGGTCAAACCATGATCGCG